>CAIGRF010047024.1:0-18215 GCA_903798235.1 Fraxinus ornus | reverse complement strand
ATTAATAATCCTATTTATCACCTGATTTTTGAATTGTAAAACTTTGCCCCTTTATTTTTGAATTGTAATTTTGAAAGGAAGGGTTTTAGGTAATTTTCCCCTAATTTAATATCAACATTATGAGTTGGGCTCTGCCATTATGGGCTGCCTAACAGAGCAGCCTATCTCCACATTGGTTTGTTGGCGCCAATTTTACACTCCCTTTCCAATCACAAATATCTCTCTTCCCCCTCTGCATAGTGCTTACTCTCGGTCATGGATACAGAAATTGAACGGCCCACAGACACAGCCCAAATGGAGATCGAAGAGCCCATACCGATGGAGCCACCGAGGATCCACCGCCTCGACCAGGCTGTGGTAAACAGAATCGCCGCCGGTGAGGTCGTTCAACGGCCAGTCTCCGCCGTCAAAGAGCTGGTCGAGAACAGCCTCGATGCTGACTCCACCTCCATCTCCGTCGTCGTTAAGGATGGCGGCCTCAAGCTCATCCAAGTCTCCGATGACGGCCATGGCATCCCCGTATTAATTTCCCCCCTTTTACATCGTTACACGCTATTATATCGCACATTTCAATATATGCAAAATTACGTACACGTGCCTGTCCGTGCGTGCATACTCCTTTTGTTGTCGTCGATGTATACTGTAAGGTTAGGAAAAAGTACGAAAGTGATGAAATGAGAAACTCTGATATTAGAATGTTTTGTTACAATTTGGAAATCAGTGCGAGAGAAATAGTCATCAAAGGGAAAATGTCAAAATATCTTGAGCTACATTTATTTTTTAAATATATTTTGGGAGTTTGTGGATGTTGCTGATTGTAACTCTTTCATACTTCTCATATATGCATAATGATTTTATTGATTTGAACTTATTTTTATTCTGTTTTCATTGTTATATAGCATGATGATTTACCAATATTATGCGAGAGGCACACGACATCAAAGTTAAGTAAATTTGAGGATTTGCAGTCCATTAAGTCATTGGGGTTTAGAGGGGAGGCCTTGGCAAGTATGACCTACGTGGGTCATGTCACAGTCACCACCATTACCAAGGGTCAGCTTCATGGTTACATGTATTGTTGTATTGTGGCTGGTGAATGTGTAAGTGCCTGTGGGGTTGATAGAAAATCGGTCGGGATCTCATCGGACTCCCTCCTCGATCCTCAGTTCACCGCAAAGCTATGCTCACCACAATGTTACCAGAACTGTCCCAACATTGTTGATCTTNTTTTTTTTTGGGCACCAAAATATGTACTTTCTATGTTCTTATGTGTTCTTATGGCTAGTTAGGGCAACATATAGAGATGGTATGATGGAGCACGAACCAAAAGCATGTGCAGCTGTGAAGGGGACTCAAATAATGGTAGGATTTTGACTCGCTGATGTTTTTTTTTTTTTTTTTTTTAATTCTTTCCTGGTATTTAGGCACTGATTTAAGGCTTTTGGTATCCAATAAATTTCAGTATTTAGTTTTTAAACCATGTGCACGCACGTAAAATAAAAAGGGAGGGATTTTATGCATAATTTAAAAATGAAGCATGTTATTGTTCAAAGGTTCATTTTTGGAACTAGTGATCACGTATCCCTTCTTCTTCTCCTTTTTTTTTACACAGTTGTTTTTTACACAGTTGAAACACAATAGGAAAGTAGATGTTTTCATGGTCTACTTGAATTGTTTTTAACGTGCTATGTTTTCTTCATGTGGAAAATGTAGTAGACAAAAATTCATTTACCAGTATGTTGTGCATTTATAACTCATATTCCTTCCACACTCAGATTGAGAATTTATTTTATAACATGACTGCTCGGAGGAAAACACTTCAAAATTCTGCTGATGACTATCCAAAAATTGTGGACCTGATTTGTCGGTTTGCTATACACCATAATAGTGTGAGCTTCTCTTGCAGAAAGGTTAGTCACTTGGCAAAAGTAATTATCATGATAGCTCCAATTCTCTTTCATTCTATCCAAGAATTGAAGACTTATGCACATCTTGGATAAATTTTCCTCTGTACTCAGCATGGAGCTTCTAGACCGGACATTCACTCTGTGGTAACATCTTCAAAGCTTGATGCTATCAGATCTGTCTATGGGGTGTCAGTTGCTCGAAATCTCGTAAAGATTGATACTTCTGATAGTGATTCTTCGAGTTTGATTTTTAGTATGGATGGTTTCATTTCAAATTCTAATTACATTGCAAAGAAGACAATAATGGTGCTTTTTATCAATGGTACGTACTTGCTTCTTGACTCTTGGTAAATTAATTGTTAATTGGTCCTCAGTTTGTTTTCTTCTGGTAACACATTCAAGAGTCATTATCTAACTCCAAGTCTTTGCTGCAGGACTCGTTTTACACTATTTTCTATATATATGTTGCAATAATTGCCTAGATTCTGATATCTCTCTCCCTCACCCTCTTGGATTTTTTTTTCTCCGTGCATCAAAATTTTAAGCCCCTAGACTTTCGTGATATTTGCCTCACCTTTTCTTTTAACTTTCTTATTCAGATAGACTGGTGGAGTGTGGTGCTCTCAAGAGGGCAATTGAAATCGTTTATACTGCAACATTGCCCAAGGCATCAAAACCCTTCATTTACATGTCAATCAAATTGCCAACTGAGCATGTTGATGTGAATATACACCCAACAAAGAGAGAGGTACATATAATATTAGCAATAAATGAGAACTCAAAAATCAATATGTTGATCAGAAGTTCTCTCTGAGGTCAATATACCCATTGATTTTAAGTTTCGTTACCATAAGGGTGCCATTTTATTTACAGGTGAGCCTCCTGAATCAAGAAGTTATAATCGAGAAGATACAATCTACCATTGAATCAAAATTAAGGAACTCCAATGAATCACGAACATTTCACGAACAGGTACTTTCAGCAAATTCTGTACTGGAAGTGTGATTTACTTCTTCTTGATAATAGTTCACTTCGTGTTTATTCATGCTTTAAGCTTTTAATACCTAAACTGTTACTTCTCATATAGCTTATTTACTGTTGCTTGTTGATCTTCTTCTTCTCATTTGGCTTATTTGTTGTCTTGTCTTGTCTTTTTCTTTTCATGCGAGGCAGATGGTGGACCCGTCTTTATCTGGTTCTATGGCTATGGGCAAAGATTCGCCTAATAATCCCTCATCTTCTGGTACAGAACATATATACGGAAATAAAGTGGAGTTGGACTTTTTTTTTGATAAGAAAAAAAAGTGGAGTTGGACTTATTTTAAATGTTTCTTATTTTGGACTTTTCCCTTTGATTATCCAAGCATGTGTTACTATGTAGGACAAAAATCACAAAAAGTACCAGTGCACAAAATGGTACGAACAGATTCACAGGATCCTGCTGGAAGGTTGCATGCGTACTTGCAAGTTAACCCTTCTAGTCAGCTTCAAGGAAGTTCCTGCTTGACCTCTGTGAGGTACTGCACTTTGCATGTTAACATATTCAGATGATAATGCAAGTCGAAATAAAACGCTTTGTTGATAATTTACAGGATTCAGTCATTCACTTTATTCAAGTGTTAGATGGAATGAGAAGTTACTAACATTACTTAGATTGAGTTATGGATTAGGAGAGCTTATAACATATTGAGACATCACCCAATTAGGTGTTATCTTTGTGCAATATCTTACCTTATTACCATGTTCAATATTTTGATATCATATCTATATTTTTTTGAAAGATAATCAAATATTTTATTAATCAATGCATGATACACAGGAAGTGTGTTATCAATTTAAATCAGAAAGTAACAACATGACATTAGGCAGCCCGTCTATATGCCTAGTAGCCGCATCATTAAACCAAGTGTACAATGTCAAATAAAACAATTCCCTAATCTGCTATGTTTTCTGTGTTTGGTCTTCAAAACAGTCGCTGTTTCTTTCTCTCCACACACACCATACGATGCAACTCGAAATAAGGTCTTATACAAAATTGCTATCCTTATCTCGAAAGTTTCTCCTCCATGCCTTTAACATGTCTTCCATACGCCAATACCCAATCCATGTGCTGCGACGCTAAAATATCGTTTCACAATAAACGAGCAGCATCACAATGAAGGAACAAGTGGTCAATCGTCTCCACATCCCTCTTACATATATAGCACTACTTTGTAATATAAAAACCCCTTGTAGAAGGTTATCCACTGTTAACACCTGTCATCTGACCACCGTCCATAGTAAAATTGTCATCTGTGGGCAGTTTACATTTCCATACTATCTTCCAGGGAAATGAACTCTCCACAAGTCCCAATAAGGATTTAAAATAAGTGCGAACTGAAAAAATACCATCTTGTATAAAGATGTACCTAATGTGTACCTCGTATAAAGATGTCAAAAACATTGCATAATCATCCAATTTCCAGACCTTCAAACCCCGGCCAAAAACAATGTTCCAACTGGAAATCCCATTATGAATATCTATATGCATCTTGAATAAAAATAAAGCTCCTATTTGAGCCCCCCCCTTTTTTTTTTATCCCAAAATGCATTTTGGAATAGTATTCTATTGAAAAATGTGTGGTTAAAAATTAAAGAAAAGTTTTGGATTTGAGTGTAATATTATTTTATTGAAGAATGTGGTCGAAAATAAGAAAGAAAAAAAATATATTTTGAAAATAATGGGTACCAAACAAGGGCAAAGCTATAGATTCAGCTAGGCCTTTTCTTTGTTTGCTCATTCATTGTTTTCAATGCAGATCTTCTATCAGACAAAGGAGAAACCCTAGGGAAACTGCAGATCTTACTAGCATTCAGGAACTTGTTGAAGATATTGATTCCAATTGCCACTCTGGTATAGGTCATATATCTGTTATAATTAGAAAACATTTTCACCACAGTGGCTAGTGTTTCTACTGACTTGAGTTGTTAAAGGGTTGCTGGATCTTGTTGGGCACTGTACATATATTGGGATGGCAGATGATGTTTTTGCTCTGCTTCAGCACAAGACTCACCTTTATCTTGCTAACGTGGTTAACTTGAGGTAACTCGTCATTTTACTAATTTGATTCCTAGGTAATTTAAAATCTTTGCTTGTCTGAGAGAGATGAATCAAGGATCTTTCTTATACCAAACTTTACTTTCTTAACATTTGATTACATTTTACTTCTAAGATGTTGTGTTCACCAATTTTCTCTGATGAGTTCAAATATGTAGTAAACTTTATGCACTGGAAGTAGAAATTCTCGAAGTGAGAACAAATGATGAGCTCTTTTACTCCTTATTTATGCTACTTTATGAATGGAAGCATAGTGGCTGATCTGGCTAAATCATCAGAAGAAAGTGGATTTTCAATATGATTATTCCTAGTGTTTGTAGGTTATGAAGCACCCTTAGTCCCTTACATTCATCAGAATGCTGATTCCATAGGTGCTCACTCTGCTATCTGATGATACCAAGCCTTAAAACCAATAGCTTTTTCTGAACATCTCTATCTCCTGCATTAAGTCTCTTAAATCGATCACATTTCCATGGCTGATTTGCTTCATTTATAATAGGATTATTTGAAAAATAATTTGACCATAGATAATAAGTGTAAAATTTTTGATGGACGAGTGAAAAAGAAAAATATATGACAGCAAACTCGATTTTTTCTCCATTACATCTTGATATGAGGAATTCCAAGGTTATTCTTTATTTTCGAAACCTAATTTAGGACAGCAAGAAAACCCCTTTTCTAACCCAGAATTCATTTTTTTTTTCCTGGGCAATTTAGGATAAATGGAAAAGGAGAACTTCTTTAGAAGATAACAAAATGGTTGTTGACTGTTATTGAAGGAGCAAAAAAGGGCCAGTTCAGTTGTCAGTTAATGGAACCTTCAACAGTAGTAAATTTTTTGCTTTATTATATAAGGGTGTTAAAACTAAATATTAGGTAAACTAATATTGTTACTTACGTAACGATTTTTATGATGGGGATGGATGTTCAAGTTCGTAGCTTGCAGGTCCACCTGGTTTTTAAAATTGTATAGGCAATTTCGACATCTGCTAGCAGCACTGATTTAACTGAGAATGATATTCACTAACAATGAAACTATTGCCTGGCTTTTGTTTTGTTTTTCTACTGGGCCAAAACATGCATTCTTCAAAGTTTGACTTACTAAACTTGTATAACATAAAGTCTTTCATATGTGGTCTTGATCCACAGTCATGATTTTACATAATCAATACTTTGTTTGACATAATAATCCTAATGTTTCCTTTGTTTGCGATGCTCTGACAGCAAAGAGCTTATGTACCAGCAAGTTTTGCGGCGCTTTGCTCATTTTAATGCAATTCAACTGAGCGACCCTGCTCCGTTGCGAGAATTATTAATGCTGGCACTGAAAGAGGAAGATTTGGATCCAGAAGCCAATGAAAATGAGGGCCTAAAAGAAAAGATTGCCGAAGTAACTCATCTTAGACTTAGCACTAACTATTAATTCTGTAAAATATAAGGACTGTATTGCAGCTTTGCCTAAGATTGAATTAGTTTTTTATGTTTTGATTTTTAAAGGTTGCACTGCATTTCTTTGCTGGGTTTTATTAAAGTTTCTTTCTTCACATTAGTGCTAGACCTAGTATCCACAGAAGTTTATCATTTCAGACTTCAAGCAGACTATACTTTTAGGACTAGTTTTATTAATTATTGATTTTCAACACTTTAAAGTTTCTTGGCACACCTATATTTAATCCCATCACGTTTGCATCATCCTCAATGTCCCATATACTACTTCCGCTGCAACACAAACCAATCCTAATTACCAGTGGCACCCTTAACTATTGCCCTATTACTTCTGTACCACTATCACACCTGTTGTCAGCACTTGATGGGCAGATTATGTTCAACAAAGGATCTATAGAGGTATTGATCCAATTGTTAGCTCTAAGCTTCATTATTTGAATCAATACACATAAATGTAGATAATATGCTCCTAAATTCCTCAAGTTACATCTTCTAATCAAATTAAAGAATCAGTCCAATTAAGCCCCTGTTTGGTATCATTAAAATTTTCATTTTCATTCTTCTACTCATTTTCAACCACACATTTTTCAATAAAATAATATTTTCATTCACATCAATAATTTTTCCTTCTTTTTCAACCACACATTCTCCGTCAATCTACTATTCCAGAATACATTCTTCCAAAATAATGTGGCTTAAACACACCCTTAGTATTGGGAAGTATGTTGATGGAATCTGAGTATGACTTATAAATTTGCTCGATTATGCTCATTCTTGCACTTCTAATATTTTCATTTCTTTGCTAGATGAATACAGAACTTCTCAAGCAGAAGACTGAGATGCTGGAGGAGTATTTTGGCATTTGTATTGAACCCAATGGTAATTTGTCGAGGATTCCTGTCATACTTGATCAATACACGCCAGACATGGACCGTTTTCCAGAGCTTGTTCTTTGTTTGGGCAACGACGTAAGTATCATGCCATTCATTTCCTTTGCCCTCTTTTATTTACATAATAATTATCTACATCCTGATGTTTAAGGCACACGAATCAGCTTTGGATGCCTTAACAGGATATGGACGTACTGAAGTTAATTACTACAGGCCAAAATTTTTTAGTTACCACATAAGAATAATTTATCCATTGATTAGGTTACTGTTTTACTGTTATGATTATGTGATGGATGGCGTTCTAAAGTGGTGTACCACTTAGGTGCTTCTATTTCTCGCTCTCGTTCTATTATGCAGTGTTATGAGGTCTAGAATGAATCACTATTTTTTTATATTAAAAATGTTTTAACCACCAGAACAAATATACCTTAGTAGACGTGGGGCATTTGCCTCCTCTCCCTGAGTTTCCCAAAGTCATTAGAGTAATTCAAAGGAAGTTCATTTTTCTTAATTCTTCCATTTACTGGCCTCAAAGAAATAAACAAGGTTTACATAATTGCACACAATTCCCCCCTTGAATAAAATCCTTGATCCACCCTTACTGTCAACAATCTGGTCGTGCCTTCACAGCAACCAGGAAGCTTCCTGATCTATCGTCCCGTTTGTGATTATTCTTTTGACTTTTGGCTGATTAAATACTTCAGCGGTAGAATATTTGATTATTAGGCCCAGAAATATGAACTGTGTATTTTCTTTTTCAACCTTTATTCTAAACGGAAACAAACATAAATTTCTTTTGGTTGTGTTTTATTTTGTCTTATTGAATTTGTCAGGGGAATCTTTTAGAATGGAGTTTATGTTACCACGATAATTTCTGCTAATAGTTTGTGTTGCTTCAGCTGTCTTTTAGTATTTAGTACTGCTTTGTTAATATGATCCGAAAAAAATTCTCTGCACAATAGTTCTGAGAATTGTTTTACACTACTTCTATACATGTTTGAAAAGTATTCACTGGTGGAATAACAAGTCCAAATCGGCATGCTTAATAACAATTCTAGCTGTAAAAATAGTTCAAAATGCATGATAGTCCTATGGTTTTTGGAATTTGCTGATTATCCCTCTGCGCTCTACAGTTGTAAAATACATCTTGCTTTAGAGTTCGTAATTTTGATGGATCATGTGCCATTGCATGGTGCTTAATTTATGTTGAAGTTTTGAATATTAGCACAAGAGCCAAACCATTATTGAATTGTTGATAGTTACACATACTCCTATAATTTGTCAGAAGCTAAATTTTGCTTATTTTTCTAGGTTGATTGGGATAACGAGAAGAATTGTTTTCAAACTATAGCTGCTGCCATTGGGAACTTCTATGCCATGCATCCTCCTTTGTTGCCTAATCCATCAGGTAATGGCTTGCAGTGTTACAAGAGGAGGGTGCTTTCTCGCAGTCCTAGAGGAGGAATATTTTCAGAAACTGCTGGTACGACTCCCTCGTCATAAAATCATTTTGTGAGCAGTATTACTAAAGCTGAACCTTACAAATGTCATATAGTTTATTATTTTGTTCCTTTTTCCTATTACCGAAAGAATTTATTTTGTTGGACCTAGGTAAATGATGCCAAAGAGTTCTAAAATGAAAACTTGATGAAACTTTTTAACTAATGATTAGCATTATAACGAACTTAACATATTATAAATGAGAACATAACTTCATAAGCCAAAAATCCTATCCAAAGTTTCACTTATAAAGACTTCCATGTAAGACACCGTCATTTGCCTCCTATAAAGTTCTTTTCGTGCTCACTCCAGATGCGGAACTTCAAGCGAACAAGGATTGCCACTTGATAGATTTTTCTTTGTTATCCAGTCCACCAACTTTCCAATTCCTTGGAAGCTTCTGAACTGTCGATGGGCATGCTTGGGATCATCAATTTGCTCTCTATGATTCCTGTATAGCAAACTTTGTAGCTCCTTAGGTGAGAAAGTTGTTTATGTAAGAATACATCTTGCACCTGTAATGGGCTTAAAAAAGAAATGGGAAAGCAGTTGAAATTTATAATATCGACCCTCTATTTGCTTCAAGAAGCACTATTAGTTTCTTACAAGATGAAAATATTGAGGTTGAGATCAGTATCAGGCAATTTATGACCAACAAGACCGAAGTGTAAATTAGTTTCTTACCAAATTATTTGGTAACTTTGACTTTCTACTTTGTTTTAGCTAAAGATAGATGCAATATCAAAATTTAAATCTGATTATCTGACTTACATAAATACGAGTCTTGCAAGACTCTTTTCCATACACAGGCCCTCAACAACAGGTGATAGATGATATCAGATTTACTGCAGCTGAATCCTGTTTCGAGTATTTAAATTCTTTCAAGAAATATGAAAACTTGTAACTGCTGTAAAATATTAGTCTAGCATTTTTATTTTATTTGAACCGCAGGATTGACTCACTGTGTGTGTGCAACACTTCTCACACTTGTCAATACTTAGTTGTAGCATTAGATCATTTTTGTAAATAGTGTGTTCAAAATCCTACTTTTAAATTTAATATATATATGTTTTAATTTTCATGTGCAAATACTTTATTAACCAGAGAATGCTAAGTATGATGAATACAACCATGAACTGCTTTTGGAGGCTGAAAATACTTGGGCTCTGCGTGAATGGTCAATCCAACATATTTTGTTTCCATCCATGAGACTTTTTCTCAAGCCTCCAACCTCAATGGCTACAAATGGAACATTTGTCCAGGTATTGAAATTTCAGACTTAAATTGTTACTTTTCATGCAGTAGGTTCTTTGCCAACACCTTATAACCATTTCAAAAGTCTTCATTGTATACCAGTTTGGTACTATTTGTCTGCATATATCAGTTTGCTAATATTTAGTTGAGAGGGATAAGAAAAGTGTAAGCTGAAGATTGGCAAATGAGTTTCCCATTCTGCTTCCAAGAAGAGAACCATTTGTCTTGTTTGGTAAGAGGGATAGAAGAAAGGGACTGAAAGATTCCAATGTGCGGTAAGAAGCAAAAAAATGAACGAGAACAAGGATTTTCACTTTCATTTCCCCTCTCCTTCCCTTGCATTCTTACAGATACCTTTGAGAATTTTTAAATGTCCAATATACCCTTCTTGTTCCTGAACTTTGCACTCCCATTCAATTTCATTGCTATGAGAGGAACATCTTCATTGCTTCTGATTGATTTTCTGCTTGATTCTTGAAGTGTTCTCTATTAGCTCCCCTTATTTAATTTTATGCACTTCAACTGAAAATCTTATATCAATCTGGTTTGTGTGCGCTCTATACGTTATAATATTTTGCACTATGTATTTTAACAAGAAATTATATTCACTTTCTAGGTTGCTTCACTGGAGAAACTTTACAAGATTTTTGAAAGATGCTAATTAGGGCTGAATCCTTCCCGGCTCATGACAATTGCACATTACTATAAGTTGTTTTGTTCTGATTTTGGCTCATCCCGAAATTATGCAATTGAAAATATTGTTCTTCGGACTAGTTTGGTTTGCTGGTTTAATTTTGCTTGATGTACTTAAGCAACTTACTTTGTCAATTGTCATTGGTCCAAATTTCTTCGACTGCTTGGAGCCTCTAGTTTTATTAGCTTTCCTTCATTAGATTCAGAGTTGTATTACAACTTCAAAACTAATATTAATTTTTAAAGAATTTTGGTTCAGGTCACCATAATGAAAGATAGATAATTAGACTCAATGCTTCCAGATTCCAAGACTCGATTGAAGCATTGTGAAGAATAGTGAATTCAAACATTGTGAATGAGAACGGACAGTTTTTGGTGTATTGACCAAGCACCTTACTTCACCATTAACATAGAAATTTGTATATGCAATTACGGAAATAGTGGATATGAACAAAATAACTCTCCTGGTAAGGATGGTTAAGTATCTTGTCTTTGCCCCCACCCTGCTCCGGAACAGGAAACATGATTGGAAACACAATATTTAGAGCAAACATCTTGAAAAATATTAGAGATCAGCAGGTTTAAAAAGATTGGAATTTTCTGAGACTTCCAAAACACTCTTATCTTTGAAATTATTTCCCCATTTAAATTTAGTTTGAAGGCGACCAAATGACAACAATTCAGATAAATGTTATTCAATAGTAAATATCTCTATATTTTCTCGACCTCTGTACTCTGCTCCTGCATCCTTTCAAGAAAACATAGCATGTTCTTCAAACCATTCTCATCTAAAAATGAAAGGAATATGTGAATTATTCAAGCTGCTCGAGATTTATATTATGCCAAACAAAAAATAATTTGCAAGTAGAATGTTGGAACATTACCAAATCTTGGTATTGTATGACCCTTTGGGTGATGAATTACTAATGGTTCTACAAATGATTCCAGGAGTAATGTCCCATACGGTTTCAAGAAATCATTCTCCCCTGTCAAGTCGAGATATACAAACCGGTACTTTGTTAAAATACAACCAGTAATAATTCAACTTGCTAACATGTTTAATACAAAATGCTGAACAATGAAGTATGCAAGTTCTTAAATTTCATTTGGCACGGTCGAGATGACAAAACTAAACATAATAGAAAGGCACAAGATTTGGAGCTACCTAAGAAATGAACAGATGGACATTGAATTGGCAATGAATATGCCTTCTCAGCCAACGACGGATTCTTCAACATTGCTCCTCCAATTATTATCAATAATTTTATCTTAGGTACATTTGTAAGAGCCATACCCTGCAAAACAGAAACTTCTATACCATTCGGCTATGGTGGAAGATAAAATAAATACGTCCTTACCTTTGCTTGTAATCCAGGCAATGCAGCCGATAAAATTGCACCCTGAATTGTTCAAAATCAACACCAAATTTGTTGACGTAACTCTATTACATTACAATTTACATAAATGAATAATTATGTTAAATATACCTGAGAAAAGCCAAGGAGGCCATCGAACGGACCATGTTTTATCATGCAATCTTCAATAGAAGCAAGACATTCATCAAAGTTCTCGTACTCGTTAAATTCCTGAAAAAAAATTGAATTAAACAAAGTTTATTAAGATTAATGCCAAAATATAAAAAAAAAAATAAACCTTATTGAACTGGAACCACTCATAATACGGAGGATCGAAAATTCCTTCGACATCTGATTTGCCTCGACATGGGAAAGGAGCGTTGACAAAAACCAGATCCAATTTGTCGAGGACAGATTCCGGCCACTTTCCAGTGACTTGTTTGTTGAAAATCTCGGCGCTGGTTCGAAATCCGTGAAGGCACAAGAATCTGAGTTTTCTCGGACTCTTAATTCCTTCACTTCCCATGATTGAAATGAATGGCTGCTTGAATGCTATGCGTGTCCTTTATAGAAATGAAAGGTCTCAAAGACATTCAGCAATTTTCACGCGTTTGTGGCATGGCCTTTTCTTTTTCACATCGCAATTAACACACTACGGTTTTTAGAGTAATATTAAAATTATTTTTAAAATACATCATTTTTAAATTATTACATTGTAAAAAAAATACATTTTTTTTATGTCAATAAAAAACATTTTTAAAAGAATAAAAAATATATGTCAACTCAAATGAAATAAAGAATATCCAAAAATTGGAATATAAAAATTTCATGTCCATTCTTTTTATTAAATTTTATAATATTTTAATCACATTATTTTTAATTTTCGAAGTCAGTCCCAAAAAAAATAAAAATCCAAGACGCCCTAAAACTGATATTTATCTTCTATTTTGCAATATATAATTATTCTAAATTTCTTTATCCAAATGTCTGTCTCCGAAGTCTTGCATACTAAGTCATCCCCTTTCTCTTCCGTTGTTGCTTCTCCGCTGTTCTACTCTCATCCGTTTCTTCAATCGGTAAGATCAGTCATCGTTTTTTTACCAGTTTTCTGCTTACCCATACGATCGCGATCTGTTGATTATAATAATACTCTTCAGAATTTTAGTTTCTTTATCGTGTATGTGTATAGTGCTTGTTATGCTTGAAGTCTCTGGTTGGATTATTCTTTTACTTAACAAAATTAATATTTTAGTTTGTTCCTTTAATTTTTGATTTGAGTGTTTTAGATTTTTAGTGTTTATGATATGTATCAGTACGTAATCTAGAACAAAAATTGATTCTCTTTCTTTTTAATTATGTTAAAAGATAAAAGTATAACATTGAATCCATAGGAAAAGAAGCTTGTGCAACAGGGCTCAGCTTCATAATTAAATACCAATATTTCTGAAATTCTGTTCTACTATCATTGGACTTGGCAAAATGTAAATTTTAGGCAGGAAAAATAAAATTGGTGGGATAAAACTGCATGAATTGCTAGAATATTGCAGATTTGAGCACCGACAACTGTAGGATACTCTACTCGGAATTTATGCCTTTACTAGTTGAATGAATAATAAAAGGGCTTATGTTGATGCTAAGTTTTTTGTTTAAACTTGGAGTTGGGCTCCTACCTTCATGCTTTGATCGAAAATGTTATATTTGAAATTTATATGGATAAAGGAAATAAATGACATGTAGTTAGTTATACAGCTAATAATGAGGTTCAATGGAGTATACGTGGTGCAGGGATTTTATTTTTTATTTTTCAGAAGATCGATAATTTTATAATGTCCAAATGTTGCTGAAGTGGTTATTTGTGAACACGTGTAGGTCACTGACCACCCTAGAAGTGCATTGTTTCAGTCTTTAGGCATGTTCGTAATGATGCTTGCACACATTTGAAAATACATTTAAAATATGCAATGATTTGTTTCTCTTTAAATCCCTGCATCTCGTATTATTTCTTTCCATTTCTGAAGGGAGTGATGTGATGTTTCCTGTGTATCCAGTGACTTCGCCAAAATAAGGTAAATTGGCGAATCCTCTTTTCCTTCTGGTGAATATTTCCTCTGATATATTGCTTTTGTTTTAGTTTTAGTTTTAGTTTAGTAACATAAAGAAAATTTTCTACTACATGTCTTCCTGAATTTGTATATCTGTGGTCTTTTGACAGATAATTTGATTCCAAAAAATGGGTGGAAGTGCTATCAGTGATGATTGGGAGTTCACTTCACCCTCAAATGAAGTTTGTACTGTAGTTTTGGTTGGACGTACTGGCAATGGAAAAAGTGCAACTGGCAATAGCATTCTTCAAAAGAAGGCATTCAAGTCTATGTCTAGCTCTGCTGGTGTTACTAGTACTTGTGAGTTGCAGACAACTGTGTTGCAAGATGGCAAGACACTGAGTGTCATTGACACTCCTGGTATACAATACTG
Organism: Fraxinus ornus; assembly: GCA_903798235.1. Classification (NCBI taxonomy): domain Eukaryota; kingdom Viridiplantae; phylum Streptophyta; class Magnoliopsida; order Lamiales; family Oleaceae; genus Fraxinus; species Fraxinus ornus. The sequence goes on along the minus strand of CAIGRF010047024.1, from coordinate 3,598 downwards.
ATATCATAAACAACTAGTCATATTTATATGTAGAGGATAATATAGGGGTTATATGGTTATACCTTTCTTTTTGATAAATCTCAATTTGAAAGTAAAGAAAAACAAGGTCCTGTAAGTCAACGCAGAATTAAGAAGACTTTTGAAATGCAATTGAAATAAGGTTGACTGATTGCATTAAATGAAAATAATGTTCTTGAGGAAAAATGGCGAGATATAATATTCTATGATCTATTCTCTGTACATTTGTTAACTTTAATAAACGTTTATCTTGAAAAAAATGCAGGATTGTTTGATTTTTCTGCTGAACCAGAATTTATTGGAAAAGAAATTGTTAAATGCATCAATATGGCAAAGGATGGTATCCATGCTGTTCTTGTAGTTCTGTCTGTTAGATCTCGATTTTCAAGAGAAGAAGAAGCTGCTGTTCAGAGCTTGCGGAAATTCTTTGGTAGCAAAATTAGTGACTATATGATAGTAGTTTTCACTGGTGGAGATGACCTGGAAGAAAACGATGAAACTTTGGAGGATTACTTGGGTCGTGACTGCCCAGAGCCTTTGAAGGTAGGCTGGAAGTATTGTTTATCATATGTGTTGTGTGATGCTCTTATATATTTCTACATCTCTGATATCTACTCAAAATCTTGTAAATGAGCTTACATAGAACAGCAAGTTAACTAAGAAATTATCTTTGCTTCTGCAGCTTACTAATGTTCTACTAATATCTAATTTCTGTCTTACTAATTGATTTAGTAACTGTGGCTTTGTGCCTTGCCTCTATTGGTTAAATTGAAAAACTATAACAGTGTGGGTCATTTGGTGGTATCTGCATTTTATTTTCCTTCTTTTAGTTCACTTGCATCAAATGAACCTTGATTTAAATGAGGGCCTTGTTCAATCAAATAACTAGCTGATTATCTTTTCCTCATAATTTTATTTTGCAAATTCCCCGTCCTCTATTTTGCATTATTTTGGGCCACTTCTTATTGTATGATTTTAAACAATTTCGAGCTTAATGGATGGCATGGGAACAACCGGCCCATTTGATTAAGATTTTGAGGAATGGGATTAGGCATGCTTTTACTTCAACTATTTTCTGGACTGCTGGATAGGGCTGATGTGTGTTCAGTGGGAGAACATACTTTTCATTCATTGCAGGCCTTTAAAAAAAAAAAAAATGTTTGTTTTATTTATTAGTTCTTATTCACGTGGCTATCTTAAATTAAGCAGCAGTTGTCTCAGTATTTCCTTTTCCCCATATTTAATTGGACGTACCTTCTGAAATTAATTGTTTCTATCTTGATATAGGACACTCTCCGAATGTGCGGAGATAGGTATGTCCTCTTTAATAACAAGACAAAGGATAAGTCCCAGAAATCTGCACAGTTGGATATACTTCTTTCCCTTGTAAATGAAGTTGTAGATAAAAATGGTGGAAAACCGTACACAGATAAGCTGTTTGTTGAATTGAAGGTGAGTGTTTTTGTGGATGACCATTTTCAGTTAATCTAAAAGCATATACTAAAGTTTGTGATGCCAACTTTATTACTAACAGAAGGGAGCCATGAAACTGCGTGATCAAACTGCAGAAGTTAATTCCTTGGAGGGGTACTCCAAACAGGAGATATCAGTGTTGAAGCAGCAGTTTAATGAATCATATGAAGAGCACCTTAAGAGAATAACTGAGATGGTATTTATGTTTTTCCCTTGGTGCCTGCTTACTTGTTCTATTATTGTTCAACTTATCGGTCTAAATTTCTAATACAATTAATCCTAAAATTATGATTACACCTTAAGTATACTGCTATTGACATGAAGGAAACCCATCTGTTACCTAATATGACTTGTAAAATGATTTTTCCCTTGGGAATGGCACATCCTTGAAGTAAACAGTTCATTAATGAATTGAAGTCGGTCAATGGAAAATAAACTCAATGGAAAATAGCTAATCTTTTGTCTAATATGTTTCTTCACTCTGGGAACTGGCAAGACGATTACGTTCCATGCTACAAGTTTGTTTACAATACGGAACTTGCTACATTTATGATGGATACTTATGGAACATTTGTTTTGCTTTGTGTGGACAATACTGTTTTAGGTTGAGTCAAAGCTTAAAGAGACCACTGAAAGGCTTGAACAGCAATTGGCCAAAGAGCAAGCTGCTCGCTTGAAGGCAGAAGCGAATGCACAAGCTGCTCAGGTGAAATCTGATGATGAAATTCGAAAGCTGAGAGAACATCTAGAGAGAGCTCAGAGGGAGACTGAGGAGCTGCGAAAGCAAGCTGTCAGTGGCAAATGTTCTATTTTGTGATAACGATTGAGATTATAAGGTTGATGTATATATTATTCGGGAGAACTACATAACTTGCAAAGCGATGTATTCCCCTGCTCTACTTTTACGTTCATTCTGTTGAGTCAAGGATATTAAAGTTTCATGAGGTTTTCGTGAAGTTCCTATTCGACATTTATTTGTTAATATTAAGGGTGCATATTTAGGTGAGTGACAACCGTGGAATTAATCATGTAGCATGACTGTCGATCACGAAAGACATTTTTTTTTTTTAAATACACGTTTCATATCACACAGCACATATAAAATAATCCATATTCCTACATCTCAAAATCATAATACGTACAAAGTATAAGAAAAGACTAGATCAAAACAAAAATTTGCGAAGAAACATGCTCTGAAAGTTCATGCATGGTGCGTCAAAAAGCAAGATCAGATATAAATTCTAAATGTCACTTTGCTCTGTCAACGGTCATTGTGTATCGTGCAAAATTTAGGAAAGAAAGAGCAACTTTTGTAGGATTAACAAATTGAGTTTAGCTATGTATACATCTGTGAACTCCGAATGACAGCTCCCTCACAAGAGGGGGCCCTTGATTTTTTTTATTTCGCTTGCCCACCTTTTTGTGAGGGGGCTATCATTCGAGGTGTGAACTGCGAATGTACAAATAGTAAAACTCTTAAAACTAGAGGATTTTCTAGAATAATACATATTTAATTCTTCACTATTTGCTAATGAGGATATAAGATGTTGCACTTGTAGAGTAACTAGGAAATTGTGCCTTTTGTCATTTGTATCTTAAAAAAGCTATGTCATGCATGGCTTAATGTGTAGAATAATTATACTTGTATATAATGTTACATAATGATTTACATATGGATAACATGTTTTTTATTGAATAAATTAGAACAATTGTAATATGTACTATGAATTATTCTACTTGTACATTCAGGTGTACACCCTACGTGATATAATGCACAAGTGTCATTCTTTCACCAGCCACTGTTACTTTAATTTTTGATTGAAAACTAAGTTTAAAAGCATTTTCGAAATCGAAAATGCTTTTAGGAAAAGTCACGTTGGACCAAATCCCTTTAAAAACTCTTCTAACTATCAGAAGTATTTTCATAAAATTAGCCAAACGGATCTATAAGTAGCTGTTGGGTCTCAAAAGCTCATTTTGACTTTTCAAAAGTCATGTCAAACGGACCCTTAGTTGCTTCAAAACAATGATAATTTCTATTATAAGAATCAATTCTTGATATTCATGCGTGTAAGAAATTGAACTTCCAATAAACCGATTCTCGAGC
>CAIGRF010046994.1:53328-82708 GCA_903798235.1 Fraxinus ornus | reverse complement strand
TGTTGATTTTTATTAAACGAGTGACATCCATAACGGTTATATTTTTAATTTTAATTGGATTTTAATCGGTACTAAACGGACCCTTAGATATTATTGACAAGATGAGGTTCCATAAAAGAAAGGTCGAAGCTTTATGGCGGATAGTTTTCTCCGATCCCATTCGTCCGGCAGTGCTTTTGCGGGGATGTGCCATCAGAAATATTAAGAGTATGAAACTTTGAAGTGTTACATGAATTTTATTTGTGTTATTGCTCATTGGAAATTAAATAATTACCTAATGATTATTGAATTTTTAGAGTATGAAACTTTGAAGTGTTACATGAATTTTATGTGTGTTATTGCTCATTGGAAATTAAATAATTACCTAATGATTATGGAATTTTTTATTAATTTATCTAATGCTCATCATAATCAATTTTATACTGCTCGACAAATATTTTTACGTGACGAATGGAAAAATGACGTAACATTACACAAACGGCACGGAGAATGAAAATATATTGAACCAATTTAAAACAAACGTTTTTTGGTTTCTCCCTTTTTTGAAACAAAAGACCTCCTCCAATTCAATTGCAAAAGACAAATCATAAATCCACAATTGAAACATAAATCTGGGAAGAACAAATTCTTCAATTAGTCATGGAAAACTCTTCTCCACATCTCAATCATTGTGCTGAATTATTATTATTATTATTATTATTATTATTTTGTGCACTTTGTTGGGATTCATCGTTGTCTCAATCTGCTTTTACTCCTTGATGTGGGGAAACACTAAAGAAGGGAAGATAATTCATGAGTACAAAGAGAAAAGCTCGGAATCTTGGGCCTTGTTTGTTTCTCATGAAAATGAAATTTTCTACCGTTGGAACAGTAAAAGAGCCGTCATTTTGGATTTTTTGTGAGACAATGGGACCCACTTCTTTGACTTTAACAGTCAAAAATTTCATTCTTTTGGGTAGATAATGGGAAACAAACAGGGGCCAAATGACAAAAAGACGCCTCTACAAAAAATAAAATAAAAATATTCGAGGATAGAGTAGTTATTGCATAACGTAACTTGCAATGCTTTCTTCTCGATATTTAAGAAGATATTTCTAGTTTTTTACAAAATGAACTTGTTAAAAAGTGGCTGTATATTAAACTAAAAATGATTGTAATAGTACGTGCACAGGCGGTACAACAACAAAGCTTCTTGATTTTCAGTTAATTGTATTGACAAATTCGATTAGTTGGGGATGTAGATAGAACTTTTTGAATGTGAATTACGAACCTAGGATTGGAATTGGGGAGGAAGGTGGTTTGGGCAAGAATGTGGTTTGAGGAAGTAGAGTTCAATCTAGCTGTATGAAAATTTTGATTTTACCCATTGAAGAAACACTTTTATGTTGAAGGATTGATATTCATATTCTAATATATATTCGGTTTGTCGGAATAGCATCTGAAATGCTCAAATTCTACTTATTTTTTGTACTTCAATTTTTGACAATTGAATCGCTTAACTTTAATAACAATGGAAACACTCGATTTGGGAAACATTAAACGATGTAACACATTTAATGATGTTTCAGACAAAATTTCCATGTCTTCATCCTAGTCATCAAATTTTAGGTATGCCAACTATATCTCAAACGTCAATTTATGAAAACTTTTGAATGGTTTTTACATTTTTTTTTTTGCAGGAAAAAAGAGAAGAACAAGGACGAGTTTGTCACAAAGTCAATAGGTTGAAAGAAAGGTAATTACACCACATACTAGAATTTAAATTGAGATTACAACTTTCTTTTAGATGTTTTATATTCCAAATATATTGCTTTCATTTCTTTTATGGTTTTGGTGATGGGGATGGTAGGATGGTGGTGGAGATGGTGGTTCAGTGATAAATAAGGTTAAAGTTTGGTGAGTTCACTTGTTTCTTTGTAGCGAGGACGATGTTGCGTGGAATTTGATCACTGTGGTGGTGGTGATCAATGGATGGGCTAGGTCTTGGAGACGGTGGTTTATAGTGGATAATGAGGGTGATAACAAGGCTCGACTCCAACCATAATAGTGGTCAATGGGATGGGCTAGGATTTTTGCAGGTAGAAGTTTGTAGTTGTGATGTGGTGATGGTGATGATGATGATGATGATGTTGACAGGTGGTGTAGATTGTGGTGGAGGTGATCTTGGTTTTCGGATGTTGTTGTCAGCGTTTGGTTACATAGGTGTTTTAACATAGTATATAACAAAAATTACACAAATATTACACTTTGTATAATAATGTTGATGGAGATGTTGGAGGCGGCAGCGTTGAGCACAACACAATATGTTGTTACCCACGTTAGAGTGATAGTGGTGACGACGTAATACAATTTGTTGCAAGTGTTACTTTAGTGTACTTTCGTCGATGGTGGTGGGTAACACCATTTGGTATGAGTGTTAAACAAGTGTAACACGAAGTGTTACACAAAATAGAGAAGAAGTGGTGTTAAAAATAAAATAAAAATAAAAGAATTTTTATTGGGGAGATTTCACAAATAACATGAAACAACAAAATATTTTTCAAATTACTGTCCATCTTTTTTTACACGACAAATATTTTCTAAAATAGCGTCCCAACTTTTTTACACGTGTTACATTTTTTAATCGTGTTACAAAAAGCACAACGCGTGTAACATATATGTCATGATAAGTGTAACAAGTTTTTAACACCACCACCGTTGGTTTCCACCATCAACGTCGAAACAACCACCAACATAATCACCCTCACATGTTTCATTGCTGCAAGTAATATCAATCTGCATCACCATCTCATTTCACCACTATTGCCATCATCATCTTCACCATTATTGTCACCACTTTTAGCCACCACTAGACCACAACACACCACCAAATCTACCCCAAAATCAAACCCACACCATCACAAAAACCATCTGCACTAGTTATCAAATTAGTCGTTGCACCCATTTATCACCACCAATATATGTGCCAATGCACCCATCAATTTCCAACACAATCATTATCCTTGATTTCATCATCATCAACTCTAGAGTAATTGAGGAGATTTATGTGAGATTGAGAAGAGATATCACAAAGCTCGAAATCTCTAATCACCACCACCACCAGTCAGATCTAAAATACTCAATCTCGACATCCCCAACCTCCATCTCTCCATTGTTGCTAGAATCCATAGTGTATTCAATAGGTCTTTGGAGTTTGTGTGTATGTAGGCGATTCACCGGTGTCATGGTGGTGCTAGGTCTGATGCAGAGTGTTCGTGTGTGTTTTGTATTTTGTGTTTGTATTGCGTGTCTAGGTGAGTATTTGTATTGTATGTTTCTCTCGAGCTTTAAAATAGTAGCTTATTTGAACAGACAAATTTTAAAATGTAAGTCCTGCTCGTTAATTGGGTCCTACTACTATATTAAACTTTTGAAGTTTCATCTTAAAATATCAACTTTATTTAGAGAAGTAGTAGCTCAAGACCTTATATGTTAATTATTTAATTTACATTTATTCAGTGTAAAATTTATCGCTTAATAGTTTTCATTGCTAGAGTACTTACCTTGTCCACCAACTAGACCAAAATTTGAGAGGAAACTCCGCAAAATTGTATCTCTTCTTCATGCGAGAAAAATAATGGAAAACGATGACGACGAATTTTCAAGGTTTAAATTGGTCTTTTGACCTATAACGAAGAAACCCTTTTAAGCAGGAAATAAGTAGAAAAATTAAAAGGTGTCAATTTGTCATTGGTCTTTAGAAGTAGATTATCTTGAAATTATGTCATCAGTAAAAGAAACTAATGAAAATGGCAAGCAAAAATGGACAGAGTTTACCAAATAGATAGTACTTATAAAACTTCATACAAGGAAATAACATTATGGCTCACATTTCTAAACTTTTTCTGTTGTAGTTAGTATTACAACAGTATCATAAAAATTCTGATCAGTTGACAATAAAACAGTTGATACATTTCCCCTTTTCTTTGACAAAAAAAATCGAAAAATGAATGAACAAAATCAGTTTCTTACAGATTCTTTCACTCGTCGTTACTATACATCTCTGTTTAAGATTTTTTGAAATTTTAACAACTGCACAATTCCTTGGTCTTTAACTGGATGATTCCTTTGCTGGGTTGTGAGCTTGACATCATAGTTTATTGAATCTGCATAAAAGAACACAGGACGAGACGCTTCAGCTACTAGACCTATCAGTACAAAGATAAGAAATAAAGGATTAGTCCTAGAGCTCGAATGATGATCCTCAAGGATCCTAATTTGATGTTACTAGAAGAAAACAGTAGGAAGCCATCTCTAAACAGCATGATGCAAATGCATAGAAGACCTCGAATGAGTTGGTCAATGGAACTTCTATACGTGTGGTTCACCATGTGGCCAAACCAGAGCGGATCAGGGATAAAACCCCTCCAGACTGCCTAAAAAGGAGGAAAAGGGGCAATTAAACTTACCCTGTGCTTGCACTTGTAGAATCAGGTTTGTTGCTACCAAGCAGATATGAAATGACTATTTCATTCCATATATCCGGTACTCCGGGTAGACACCAGTGGCTACAATCAGATAAAGATTGCCTGTCACTCCAAGTACCCACATGTGCATCACTTCGAAATGCCGACATCGGAGTTATATGCAAAACCGTAACAGGAACTGTCATATTGTTTACCACCTCGAATACTGTGTCTGAAAATGGACTACTATCTTTACCCCTGGCTTCTAAAAGAGGAAACTTCGTGACATTGCATTGCCTCAGAGTTAGATTCCTGTTGCAAAAACAAAACAACATTTTTTTAATAAATCTCTCACAATGAGCCAAAATACATAATAAAGAAGATTATGGAGCAAATGGTACAAATAGAAATTGCACACTAATTGTAGCAACAGCTTCAGTATGAAAAAGGTATCAGTTTTCAAATCCTTTTAAGGGAATAATAACCAAAATTTTACAGATCCCTCAACTTTTGAAGGCAAAAAAGTGTATCGGAAGTAAGATGAGGTGAGCTCTAAGGAATTTGAGCCGTGTTTCATCGCTTTTGGCATATAATACCAGTTAAGGTAAAATTAATAAACTTGTTCCATTTTAAGAAAAAAAGGATAATATGATAATGAAGAGGACCTGTAAAAGATAAAGCAAGGAATACCAACATTTACATTTGCAGCAAAAGAAAGTACAAATTTGATGGCATGCATATGGAAAGCTAAATATTGTTCAAAGAACAGCATGGTACCTCCAGTGAGAAGGCTCAAAAGTTCGGAAGAAGACACGCGTTCTTTTCGGATTTATCATCCTTTCAACCCATGATGCCCAAGTGTCATATGGAAAGCGAAATATTGTTCAAAGAACAGCATGGTACCTCCAGTGAGAAGGCTCAAAAGTTCGGAAGAAGACCCGCATTCTTTTCGGATTTATCATCCTTTCAACCCATGATGCCCAAGTGTTTATTGCTGTTCTGAAGGCAGAGGCAATTTGCATTCCAAGCTTCAATGAATTACCAACTTGAAAATAGCATCCCCTGTCAAGACAAGAAATTCAGAAGTTAGCTTAACACATACATCAAAAGACAGCCATACAAAGTGAGTCTCTCATCTGGAACAAAAAACTAATTAACTTTATTAGAAAAAATTACTGTGAGCTGCCAGTTAATCAGATTTTATGGACCATTGTTTTCCCCAACACTAACATGTCAGACATCATATGCAGACAAATCAATGTAAAGAACTTTTAAAGTAAATTATGATATTCAGCATCATAATATAACTGACCATTAACAACTTATGGGCAAAATCCAGATGTAGCGTACATGTAAAGGAAACAGCTTGTCATGAAAAAACACAATGGTCCCTGATCAAGATTAGTACAGGACCCTCAAAAACCTATCAAGATGANGAAACTAGGTCGTGAGCACTTTGAAATTGTATTAAAAATGCAATATTTCGACTTCATTTGACATCCTGTAATAATCCCAGAATAATCCCAAAATTTTTGTCGTAATGAATAACACGTGTCAGCTGTCAATTAAAAAGGAAAATAGTTTTGGCTAGTTCAAACTTAATGGAGCAACTTTTTGGTTTTGGATTTTTCTTATTTTTGTCTCAATTTTTGGGATTATTATGGAATGTCAAACGAATTCGAAATATTACATTCTTGATATCATTTAAAAGTGCTCACAGCCTAGTTTCATTCATCCCTAACGTCGTGCAAAACGGTCAATCGTAGCGAAAGTTATCACTCATCGAAGTAAACTGTTCTAAAATATATAAACGATTTTTATTATGTTTGTCTCAGTTTTCGGGATTATTACGTGATGTCAAACGAAGTTGAAATATTATATTTTTAATAACATTTCAAAGTACTCACAACCTAGTTTCCCCCATTCTTCACGGCATCTGAATCAGCCAATCATAGCGAAAGTTATCACTCGTCAAAGTAGGCCGTTCCAAATTATATAAATGATTTTCCTTATTTTTGTCTCAAATTTTGGAATTATTACATGATGTCCAAAGGTGTCAAAATATTGTATTCTTAATATAATTTCAAAGTGCTCACGACCTACTTTTCTCCATTCCTCACGACGTGCGAAACGGCCAACCGTAGGGAAAGTTACCATTTTGTCGAAATAGGCCGTTCCAAAATATATGAACGATTTTTCTTATTTTTGTCTCAATTCTCGACTTCGTTGGTTTGTACACCGTTAGAGATGGGAGAAACTAGGTCGTGAGCACTTTGAAATGATATTAAGAATATAATATTTTGACTTCTTTTAATATTCTGTAATAATCCCGAAAATTGAGACAAAAATGAGAAAAATCTAAAACCAAAAATTTGCTCCATTAAGTTTGAATTGGCCGAAAGTATTTCCTTTTTAACAGGCAGCTGACACCTGTTATTCATTATGACCTTTTTCTTTCATTTTTTATGCCACGTCAGCAATTTCAAACTTCTATTTTTTATTCTGACTAGAGATGGCAAAAAAATTCGACAAACCCGATACCCGCGGGTCCTGCCTCTAATGGGGGAGGGAATAACCCGCTTAATCAGGTATTCGGGGTAGGGATGGAGCGGAGAATTTTGCCCCGAAGCAGGTTCGGGGTGGGGATGGGTAACGGGTGCTCCGCGCCCATTTAATTTTTTTTAGAATTCAATACTTTAAATGAAGAATTCCACAAAATTTCATTAGTTCTAATAGAAAATGACAACTAAAATTATTTGTCTAAATCTAATGAGTGGGACAATAAAAATAAATTATCAAAAACTTAAAAAGAAATTAAATGGGGTAGTACCCCGCCCCGCCCCCACCTTGCTTTAAACGGGTAACAGGGTGGGAACGGGGGCTTTTTTGGTAGAATTAAGCCCTGCATACATGGCTTAATTTCACAGTGGCCTTATAAGGCCCTCACTTTAGCAGGGTCCCACCCAATGTATTAAAAAAAAATTGTGGCCCCCACCCTCATGTGTGTAATATGGTAGGGGCCTGTGAAGCAGGCCCTGTAAGTGTAGCCTCTCTCTTTTTGGTAAGCATTTGATTATATATGTAGAAGTGGTTGAAATTGTTCATTTTTCATTTGGGTATTGTTCTAGTATATATATATAAAAGAGAGTTAAATGTTTCATTAGCCACCGAACTTTATACCATGTCACGACTTACTCACTGAACTTTCAAAATTATCCTATTAGCCACTAAACTTTACTCCGTTATTGTCCATTACTCACCAGTTGAAATCTGTTAGTAGACGTGCTGATGTGGCGGACAGAAAGTTGAGCTGGCCGGTTAATTGTCTCCAAATGTGATGTTAATTGCCAACTCATCTCCAAGTCAGCATCATTTCACTTTGATAACATATCATACAAACCAGAAATGGGAAGAAAATCAATTTCATTTTGAATCTTTTTAGTATTACCTTTTGTGCTCAAATTGAGCTCAACGGCATTTGAGGGCTGCCTTTTACTCTTGTCTTATATATATTTTCACTTGGTTTTCTCGATGTGTGAAACTGTTCATAAAATGGTCAAACACGCCTTACGCATATAGCTGATATCAGATCAGAGCTACTACCATTTAATATCTCCTTGTTAATGTAGTGGAGAATAATCCTTCTGGTATGTATGGCGTAAAAAAAAAAAAAAGCATGCCAAATCTTCAGATCTTTTTTGACAGTAAAAATTGATCGAGTTGTTTTCCTTAAGAACATTTATTAAAGATTTGAACATCACATGCAGATCATAACTCACCCTTGCGCTTCCTTTTGAGCCATTTTCAGTAACAAATGAGAAGCATTTTCATTTTGAGGTGGATTTGGGGGAAATGGATTCCGGGCCCTCTTCTTCCTTTCCTCTTCTCCGCAACCCCTTGCGCTTCTCACCGATTGAATTGTTTTAGGAGTTTAGGGTTCTTGAGGTGGATTTGGGGGAAATGGATTCTGGGTTGGATTTGGGGAAAGTTTCGTTTACAAAAGAAGAGATAGGATTTAGCATATAAATGAATAGCATTTTCTAAATCTTTGTGGCGTATTTGGATGCACCTTTGCTTATTTGGCAATAACCTGATCATGAGAACTTATTTGGAAGGATTTAACCGGCCATCTCATTTTTCCATCATCCACGTAGACGCGTCAGTTAACAGTTTCAAATGGGTGAGTGATGAAGTTAGATGGAGTGAAGTTCAGTAGCCACCGAATAATTTTGAAAGTTCGATGAGTAAGTCGTAACACAATCCAAAGTTCAGTGGCTAATGAAACATTTAACTCATATAAAAGAACATGTGACATAATTTCTACTAGTGTTTTTTGAAGGTTATACATGAAACTTTGGGAACAACTCCTAGTTTTAAAAACCACATTTCATAAATAACAAACCCATTAAAATATTTCAAAAATCAGGAAGTAAATAAATTTATTAAATATTAAAATAAAATATAATACACATTCTACTCATGCCATCTCACCTACCGCATTCTATCACCCCACTACACCTCATTCCCTCCATCTTTCCACCGGTCACCGGAGATGGCCATCAGCTTCGGCGACTGCTCCAGCAGCCGCTCTGGCAGCCTCTCCGATGACTGTTTCGACGACTATTTCGACCACCATTTCGGCGACTGCTCAGATTCCAACAACCGTTCCGGTGACTACTCCGATTCCGAGGATTATTTCGGTTACTGGTCCAATTCCGACGACTATTCCGATGACCCTTCTGTCGTCACTTTATTCCGACAATTGTTCCAACTCGGGCAATATTCGGACGATAGATCCACCCACCCACCCCTACCTTTCAAAAAAAAATTCAAAAATTATAAATATCAAGTCACTGACGCGTCATCCATGACTAATTGTGACCAAATTTGTATTAAATGTGACTGTCTATGTCATCCGTGACTAATTGTGACCAAATTTGTATTCAGTGTGACTGTCTGTGACCAAGTTGTGACACGGTATGTGATCAAATCACGACCAGTCACAATTAACACAGAATTGGTCACAATCGGTCACAATTAGCACAGAATTGGTTACAACCAATCACAATAAACACATATTTGATCACAAATGGTCACCACAAACAAATTCTGGGTATTCGTGAAACCTCCAACCAAATCATATGTAGAATTTCTTTTTGTGAAATTAGTGTTACTTGCCACTGTAAATTATAACAGCTCAAACAGAAGAAAAAAATAAATTATAAAAAAATCACTTATTAATCACATCTTAAGTCAGCTAAGTGAGCATTTGTTGAGTTTCCTCTAACAAATTTAAGATTAAAAGAATATATTTATACTATTTACAAATTATATCTACTTCAAATCTGTAAAAAAACACACACTAATTTTTATATAGTAAATAGATTTAACATCAAATCTGAATAAATTGAAGAGAGATCTGGAGAAGGCAGTATAAGTTCTAACCTTCGGAGATGGCGTTCTGAATGTTAGCTCACTTGGCGACGACGTTGTGGTCATTTATGCCTTCCTCTTCCTCTTCCTCGATCAAGAAATCGTTGTATCCATTCTTGCTATTGTTGCTACTTGGAAATGACGCACCATGTTTCGACGATACCTTTACACGCGAGACGAGGAACAACTGCACGAGTGAGAACACTATACCAAGAACTGCACACACTAGGATCACGATCTCCGTCCCCAGATCTGACAGTAGCGCTGACCCCATTCTCGCCGAAAAAATATTAAACAAAAATATAAAAAAATAAAAGAAAATGGAAGTGGGTCAAAAATTTGGTGAGAAACTGATGCGGCTATATGGAGGGTCTGGTTTATAATACAGGGGACGGAGAATAAAAGAATGGTTTGGGAATGAATGGGTGTGGGGTGGGGTGGGTATGTAGATTTAAAATAATTACATTTAATAATCCTATTTACCACCTGATTTTTGAATTGTAAACTTTGGGCATGTTCGGTTGGGATTAAAATCCAATTAAAATTAAAAATATAATCGTTATTGGGTCTCACCCGTATAATAAAAGTCAACAATAACGACTAATTTTTCAATTTTAATCCAATTTTAATCTCTACCGAAAACACTATGCTCTTATTTTTAAATTGTAATCTTGAAAAGAATGATTTTATGTAATTTTCTCTTAAATTTTTCCCTCGGAGTTGGGCCGAGTAATTTCACGTAAACAGCCCAATTCAATAAAAGGCCTATTCGCTTGCTTCCTCCACCAATCAAATGTTTTTCACGAAATAAATTAATTATATTACCGATAATGCAGAATTATCCAAAACCTTTTCTTCAATTGGACAGATTTTCCATCATCTTTTCCGACGGTGATTTTCCCCTATATATATCGAATATTCGCATCACAGAAAATTCATAATTGAGCTCAAAAGAAAAATGCCCATTTCAAGAATCATCACTCAATTTTAATCCCGTTTGATCAGCAGCAAATGGCCCTCTTAATGCCCTCCTCGGGAATTTCATCACTTTCCTGCCGCCTGCGTGAAATTCCCGCTGAAATCTCTCCAAGAAACAGAAATTTTAGGGTTTGGGTTTGTTCGAGTGTTAGGGATTTGGAAGAGGATGCAACTGACGTTGTGAAATTGAGGAGTAATTGCTATGATGATTTGGGGTGGTTGTACGGAAAATTCTCTGCTCAGGTGAAGCCTACTGGTACGGCGTTATTTACTGAGAAAAAGGTTATGGATGAGGAAGAAAGGAAGCAAAATTACTATGTGAATACGGGCTATGCTATTCGGACCCTCCGTGAAGAGTTCCCGGAGCTTTTCCATAGAGAGCTCAGTTTTGATATCTACAGGTTTTGAAATTCAAGCCTTTTCATTCTTATTTTGATTTTAATTAATTTTCTGTAGATATTATAAATTGCTCAAATTAATTAAGGATATTTATATGTGATTTTTGAGTGTTAACTATACTTAATTTGTCTTGCTGTCTCCATTTTGATGAATTATTAATCAATGCATTGTTAAATGCAATATAGAGTGATTCTATCTTTCATTAATCCGACCGGACAAAGTTTTAACGAATCTAAGAGACAAGAATGTTATTTTTTTATTCTGTAACATACTTAAATTCTAGGTTATATCTAGATTGATACGATGAATCCATGTATATTGATTATGATCATTTGTTAGTAGTAATGTAATAACAAGAGGGCCAGTGGATTCTTCTGTCCCTTTGTTGCTTCATTTTCTTATAGGTTTAGGAATTATAAAAATCTAATTCCCTTTTTTATATGAGAGTTATTCAACCTAAAAGGTTTGTGGAAACACGATAAGGGTAAACTGTTTGACATTATGCGTATGCCAGTTCACACAAACTAATTCTAACCTGATGTCATTTTTTGAT
The DNA here is from genome assembly GCA_903798235.1 of Fraxinus ornus. Lineage (NCBI taxonomy): Eukaryota > Viridiplantae > Streptophyta > Magnoliopsida > Lamiales > Oleaceae > Fraxinus > Fraxinus ornus. The sequence continues at coordinate 70,900 of CAIGRF010046994.1, read as the reverse complement.
CAACCCCGAGCAACAATGCCCGAGGTTGTTTTCGGTCATCTGGAGAGTTTTCCCTAGGTCCTCATCAGGCTTAATTGCCGCACGTGACGATCCACTTCACCTCGAATTTTTACGTTTCTCTACTTCAAAAGACATACTTTAGTAGGATTCTACTTCCATCTTCAAACTTATCCATCTCCGATAAGGTTGAATCCCACTAGAACTTTTTTGTCATATCCTAATAAAACTTTAACTCATCCCAAGACTCCAAAAAGGATAAGATACCCGATAATCTAACACTAATAGGAGTGTACCACCTACTCTATAAATACATGACTACAATTCATTATTCAGGTATGTTTTACATTCAACTATAGTCTTACATTTATATTTTTCCTTTTCGCTAACTTAAGCATTGAAGGGGCCACGGGGACACACCTCAACGCCTTTATTTCAGATATTGAAGATTTCATTCATAATCATCCTCAATTGTTAAGCTCGAGAATCAAAATGTGACGATTTTTGAAACATCATTGGTGTCGTCCGTGGGAAACGGTTACGGTTAACCATGAGGAAAACGCAAGAGAAAAAGCCGACTGAAATATTCTCAAGAGAAGGGAAGAAGATTGTCGAAAACTTTTGAAGTGAATCTCAAGATTTAGAGAAGCAACTCTCTAAAAAAAAAAATACAAAATTCTCGTCATCCTCAATTCCATTCCAATTCCCGTGTTACTTTCACGCCTCAATCCTCTCCTTAATTTCCGTTCAGTTTCCCTCCCCACCAACAACAATCATATGCTTGCTCACTACAATTGGAATCCCAATTCTCCTCTAGAATTTCTCAAACCCTTTTTTCTAGAGTTTGTTTTACTTTCCGAAATTGAAAAAGTCCAAAGTTCTGCTTTCATTATAGCGAGAATAGTTTTGAGTTTTTGTGTTTGAGAAAATATTAAATTAGAGATGAGTTCTCAAAATCTAGAGCTGATCGGGGATTGGGGTCTCATAGGGATAACGTAAATGGGAAGCAAGATCCGACCCAAGCCGTAGCTTCAGGAATTTTCTAGATCAACACGACCCATTAATGAAGGCAAGCATTTGTTCGTTGTTTTCTTATTATCGAAGGCGAGCCTTAGCACATTGTTTTCTCGTTATTGAAGGTGAGCCTTGGCTTGTGGATATCCTTGCCCACGAGCAAGTACATCAAAGCCTTGCCCACGCGCAAACACTCAAAGCCTGGCCCACGATCAAACACTCAAAGCCTTACCCACGAGTAAGTACCTCAAAGCCTCGCCCACTCGCAAGCACTCAAAGCCTCGCCCACTCGCAAGCATTCAAAGCCATGCCCACGTGCAAGCACTAAAATCCTTGACCACGAGCAAGCACTTCAAAGATTTGCCCATGCGCAAGCACCTCAGAGGCTTGCCCACGAGCAATCACTCAAAGCCTTGCCCCATGCAAACATCCTTGCAAATACTTCGTACATTCAAGCAATAAATTAGCCCTAAAAATCATTAAGTAAAAGGATTGATATTATAAGCCCAAAGCTTTCTTTCCTAGATCTATGTGCTCGAGGGTCTATCAACACATCCTTCACTCGACCTCAAGCAGTCAACACTCAACTCGAGCAATCTACATCTCATCTTCGAACCTCGAGCATTCTAAACAACATTCTCGAGTCCCGAACATAGATGCACGGGGGCCAATGATATGGTCATTTTTTTATCAACCCCAAACAACAATGCCCGAGGTTGTTTCCGATCATCTATTGAGTTTTCCCAAGGTGTTCTCCTTGTGTTTAATTGCCGCACTTGACGATTCCACGCCACCTTGAATTTTTACCTTTATTCATTTCTCTACTTCAAAAAACATACTTTAGTAGGATTCTACTTCCACTTTGAATTTTATCCAACTCCGATAAAGTTGAATCCCACTAGAACGTTTTTGTCATATCCTAATAGAACTTAACACATCCTAAGACTCCAAAAAGGATAAGATACCCGATAATCTAACCCTACTAGGAGTGTACCACCTACTCTATAAATACTTGACCACAATTCATTATTCAAGTATCTTTTACATTCGATTTATAGTCTTAAGCTTATTTTTTCCCCTTTCGCTAACTTAAGCATCGGAGGGGCAATGGAGACATACCTGGACGCCTTTGTTTCAAGTACCGAAGATTTCGTTCGTGATCATCCTCAATCGTTAAGCTCGAGAATCAATATGACGATTTTTGGTAACATCATAACCTATATAGGATCAAAATGAAAAAAAAAAAAAAGAAGAAATCTAAAAAGGAGAAACCAGTAGACAGTAGTTATTCAAGTAAAGTAAACTGATGACGAGGTGTCTTGGTGGAAATTTGGTTGTCATGAATTCTTTTATTTCCTGTTTGATTATGCTTTCTGACAGTTAATAACATAGTTGGAGGGAAGGAAATAATTAAGTTAACATGGGGCATGATCATCTATACATCACTGATCTCAACAAAACCTTATCCCATACTTATCACGGTCAGCTAATGCGATTTATTATATACGTGAACTCAATTTTGATATGAATGAGGATATATATCCAGTTAGGGTGGAGATCAGTCTTATTTTGATACAATAGTTGGAGGTAGTTGATAGAGTGGTCTGCAGTGTTTGACTTGAATCTTTGAAGTGAAGTGAGAAACACTTATGGGTCGGTGAAAAATAGGACATAAGGTTGTCTGTTGGTTAGGACATTGACTAAATGGTTAAGAACTACAATTTCAATCTATTTATGAACTGTACTCACCACCGACATTGTACTTTGTAGCAATAGAGAATTGGAAAAAATTGACCATGCGAATGCATGAATGCGTATTTGAATGTCACTTGCTTATAGTGGTGTAAAGTATCCTTAACTTCCAATTTTAAAAATTCTAGCTACGAGCATAGCTTGTATGGTTGATCTAAGACTATATGCTATAAAGAGCATGTTTGGCTAAGCCTTACAAAAAGAGTAACTTCTGTGCTTAACCAAACATGTGTCTAAGCTTAAGTTACTTTTAATTAACTTTTTTTTTTTTGCTAAATAAGTGTTAGAGCTTTATGAGAAGTACTTAGCCCCTGTCCGGCTTGGCTAAAAATGAGATTTTTAGTAGATTTTGTTAAAAGTTGATTGTGTGGTTGAAAAGTTAATAAAAGTTGTGAGTCTCATAAAATATGTGGTTGAAACTTGAAATGAGTTTGGGAAAAAATGAGTTTTAAAAAATTGGGGCTAAACGTGGGCTTAGATTTTGGAGATTTATTTCGTAAAGTAAGTTTTTACTTTCCAAAAAAGTGCTTTGACTCTTTTTAGGCTTAGCAAAAGACACTAAAATTCAGTATAAAAGTAAATCCAATTGCATAACTTTAGATTTTAGTTCATAAACTTACTCGAACAAAGTACTTGTACTTCTTTTCGGCTTAACGAAAGACGCTCAAAGTCAAGTTAAAAATAGTAAGCCTAATTGCATAAATTGTTTGAGACAACGCCAACTTTAGGATTCATCTCTTATTATCAATATTTTTTTTTTTTTTTTTTTCCCGAAATTGGAATTTTTTACTACTCCTTGTTCATTCTGCTTTGCCGTAGGGATGATATTGTCTTCAAAGATCCACTCAACAGTTTTGTTGGTATTGAGAGTTACAAGTCAATCTTTTGGGCATTAAGATTTCATGGGAGGATATTGTTTAGGGCTGTGTCCGTTGACATCGTAAGTGTGTGGCAGCCTGTGGAGAACATGATAATGGTTCGTTGGAGTGTTCATGGCATCCTGAGAATTCCATGGGAGAGCCGAGGCCGATTTGATGGCACCTCGGAATACAAGCTTGATAAGAATGGGAAAATCTATGAACACCGGGTTCACAACATTGCCCGAAATGGACCCCAAAAGTTTCAAGGATTATCTGTGGAGCAGTTGATTCAATCTATAGGCTGCCCTTCAACTCCAAAACCAACTTACTCTGAGTTCTCGTCCTCTTCCCCGAGGAGCTTTGTTCCGTCACTGAACCTTTCAGGGATTACGCGTTACTTGAGTTCTCTTCTAATCAATTCTCTAAGACCTGAGGCTGAATGATGATGGAGAACACAGTTTGTTTGTAATTATGAAGTTTTGGTCAGTATAGCTATATATAACATCACATGCACACCGTACATCCTGATTGGAACACTGGAACCTTGTCTTCACAAATTTCTGAAGTCGATATTGCTTCGTAATGTAAGGGCATATTCCCTGGGTAATCTTTGAATTGCTTAGTTCGAAGTTGAAAGCACTGGGAATTTTGAATTGTATCGAATCTGTATGGTGTTGATACTGAATATGGCTCAAGAACTTGGCCATTTACTGTATGTATAAGGTAAATTTTCTGTATAGTAAATTAGCTTATTACATCTACTTCCTACTGTTGTTGTAAAATTAATATATAGGATCTGAGCATTGTGCCACAGGGGGAACTATATGTTTGTGAACATGGTTTTTGTGCTCACACTGGTTTAAGCTTTGGCATCAATCATGTAAAGGAATCAAGGTGATGCTTTCCACTGGAGTAGGGCTTTATGCTTCCTCTAGAATGCCAAGAGGCAAAAGATAAAATTTGCAAAACAGTTCAATCACTATATTTTGTTCTTATTAATTTGGGGTCGGGCGCAGGGATTATTGTTTGTCATTTCAGTCCATTGCTAGATTTACTTAAAATCTAAAAGAATAAGATCTTTAATAACTAAAACAGACTGTGTTTATTATGATCAACCCCTTCCCCTTTCAATTTGTTTTACCAAAATTATCACGTCCATGAAAAAGAGCCTCTTTAGTCACGTCACAACTATTCACTTATTCACTTGTGATGCCATCTTCAGTATATTCATATCTTATGTTATCTACTAATAATATAGTGTGCACATCTTTTAACATTCTCATTCTTGCTACGTTTTTTATGAATATTATGTTCGTTAAGAGCTCAACAGTATCAGATCATTGATATTGGACTAGAGCCTTGCAGCCTGCGAGATCCATGGCCCCAGGTTGGCCACAAGCCCGTATAGCCTGGCTGAACACTTTCTAGCTGTAAGCCCTGACCGCGCCGCCCATGAGCTTGGTGGATAGGTCTAGGCTGATCATCACATTTTGACACCTCTCAAGTTGAATCATTTGGTCTTTCCAAGTAATTTCATCTGTTTTCTGCATAAAATATTTCAATAATGTTTGACAACTACATCTACATTTGTTCACTACTTACCGAATCAAGGTTTGTCCACATAATCTTGCCTTTCTTATTTTCAAAGACACATTTGATTGCTACCATGGGAACAGGTTAAATAGCTAAACTTCAAACTAAATCAGAAAGACAACAGCTAAAGGACATTATTATCTTCTAAAAGCAACCAATTTTAGCTGAAAAATATTTAACTTTTTAAAACTACTTCTGCCTCAACAAATTTCCTTCAGTATAGTATTAGATCTGCAAAAACTGAGTAACTTTTCATCCACGCATACTTAGCATAAAACCAAAATAGTAGCTATCTAATGAAGATGGTCACGGATGTCACAATTTGTTTAATAGAACTTTTTATTTTTGACTCGAGTATCTGCAGAATCAACAAGTTTTTGTATTTGTCTTGAGTTTTTGTTGCTTTTTTCAGCATCGCTATCATGCATCAGCAAGACAGTGTATAATCATAGTTTTAGCATAATCCTCTTTGTCTTATAAAAGGCACTCACCTATGCAATTGTTCAGCACAAAACAAATACAATTACTGACTATTGCAATCCATAGTAGTCAAGTCTTAAAATGGCTCATCGGAAATTGATTGCTCTAGCAATTGTTCCACTGGTGATGCTAATACTAGTGGTGGGATCTGAAGCTGGTGGAATTGCCATATACTGGGGACAGAACGGAAATGAAGGTACACTGTCTGATACCTGTGCCACAGGCAACTACAATTTTGTGATCCTCGCATTTCTTGCGTCGTTTGGCAATGGCCAGAAACCTATGATCAATCTAGCCGGACACTGTGATCCATACAGTAACGCATGTGTTGGATTGAGTTCCGATATAAAATCCTGTCAAGCCAAAGGAATCAAAGTGATACTTTCGATTGGAGGAGGGGCCGGAGGGTATACCCTTGCCTCGTCTCAGGATGCCAGGGATTTAGCAACTTATCTGTGGAACAACTTCTTAGGAGGGAAATCCCCGTCTCGTCCACTTGGAAATGCTGTTTTGGATGGGATTGACTTTGATATTGAAGGTGGAACGTCGCAACACTGGGACGAACTTGCTAGGTATCTTTCTAAGTACAGCACCCAACGTAAGAAGGTGTACTTAACCGCTGCTCCTCAATGCCCGTTCCCTGATGCTTGGGTCGGAGGTGCATTGAAAACAGGTCTTTTCGACTACGTCTGGGTTCAGTTTTACAATAACCCTCCTTGCCAGTATGCTGCTGGAGATATTTCCAATCTGAAAAATGCATGGAAACAATGGATTTCTTCAATTCCTGCAACTAAGATTTTCCTAGGACTACCTGCAGCCCCAGACGCCGCTGGAAGTGGCTTCATCCCAGTGGCTGATCTTACTTCAACGGTTCTTCCAGCTATTAAGGGTTCTACAAAATATGGAGGTGTTATGCTGTGGTCCAAGTACTATGATGATCAAACTGGATATAGCTCTTCCATTAAAAGCCATGTCTAAAATATTTACTGCCGTTTACTGGTTCTAAAACTCGTGTATTCTATTGTGCGTAACGTATTGTTCCCCTTTCCTGTTCTATTTGAAGTGAATTTGGTGTTTCACCATTTCAACTGACTTAAGGCTGAACTCGGCTATTCTTGAATTTAGTGTTGAAAACTCATTATATAATCGTGCAATTTCAGTTACGTATATCTACAATTCAGTTGCTGAATAGCCTAGATGTGGTACCATAAATGTTGCGTGGTGTTTACAATTTCAACACAAAATCTGTCAGTCAAGCGATGATGAAATATGCATTTACAAAGGTTTTCACTGGTTGTTGCAGCTCTAGACAAATATATGTGAGGTGAATTAAGTGCATGTTCAGTACGCACTATTACTTCGTACTTGAAAGTATAATACACAATAATTTAACTTCTTCTTACTATTTAACACTGTTCAGTACTGTCTAATATGCCTTACGAAACATGTCATTAGGGTATTGTTTTGAAAAGATTGTTTGGAATGAAATTCTCATTCAAGTTTCTTAAATTGCATTTTTCGTTTTCCAAAGCTGCTTCACCAGAATCATACCTGAAAAGTGACCAAACAATGCCTTAGTGTGTAACCTTGTAGAAAGTTAATACATCCAATCCGAGCATCAAACATTATGTATCTTAGAACATTATCTTCAGTTAGACGTTCAAATCTTTTATTGAAGACGAGCAATCTTAAGGTTCTTTTTCCGGGCTTGATGAGGCCTGCTCTGTATTTGTCTTTAATGTACAATTCCTGCTCAAGTAAATAGTTGGTTCTGAGGGTGTAAGTCGTCATTTCCATTTGCATAGAATCGAGCCTTGGGCACACAAGAAACATTAGTAAATTATGCGCTAGACTATTAGCATGAATTGATCACTCATGAAACCGTGAGGGTTGGACCCCCAAAGTGTGCAGGGCCAACAAGGTCGGTCCACTTTACACCTCTCCTCTAGGCTTCATTATCAACTGAATGATCATCAGTGTCTATCATTTATCAGTGCAGGATATACAATTTCAAATAAACCTTAAATCCATTTTGTTATAATGTTGATCGGTGCCATTAGGTACTCTCATGAATGTTATTCAAATTGACATACTACCTCACCTATTGCGGGGATTAATTTCGAGAGAAGTATCCTGCCTTAAACGAAATGGGTACATCAATACGTGCCTATGTCATGTCATTGATTAGGGTAGTCTGAATTTAAACCATACATAATAAAACTTGAGAATCATTCTATAATCTGTTGGAAAATTATAGTTGAAATAATTTAAGGTTTGCTAACGAATTATAATGTTTATATCCCAGTAAACAAACAATAAATCCATTTGCATAAATTGTTTGAGGCATCTCCAACTTTATGATTTGTATCTTATGATGCATTTATTTGGCTATTTGCCAAAATTGGATCGTTCATTTTCTAGTAAAAAACAGGACAAAACGGAGTCCCTACTATAACTTGAGTTTCTAGATGAGTTGTTAAAACAACCGTAACATTTGATGATCAGTTAGAAAACCCGTAATTCTAAAGTATCTTCCTATAAAAAATCTCGACACAGCCAACTCCGCAGTATTCACACACCGTCGTACACCTCTTATACTATTGCCAAGCAACCTCACAAGTACCGTACATAAGAGTTCCTTGAGAGAGCTGAGGCCAATGTGATGCGGAATATGACCTTGATAAAATGGAAAAATCTATGAACGCCGAGTTCATAACATTGCTCTGAATAGACCCTGAAAGTTTTAAGTAATATTAGTTGATTCAAGGATTATAACACCCTCTCGGGAATTAAGCATTACTCACTTCTCTTCTAATCAATTTTTTACAACCCCGGGTTAATTGAAACAGCGAAAAGGTATGTATAACATCACGTTCACACCATATATCCTGATTGGAACTAGAACCTGGTCTTCACATAATTCTTAAGTCGACCTTGCTTGGTAACTTAAAGGCATATGTCCAGGGTAATCTCGAACTTCTTACTCACGTTTAAAGCACCAGAAATTTTGAATTGCATCGAATCTGTATGGTGTTGATACTGAATATGGCTTAATTTACTGTACAGAAATTAACTGAGTATATCTACTTCCTCATGTATTAGTAAATTCAATATATTCGATCTGAGTATTCGGGGTCGATTGTGTCACAAGGTTAACTACATGTTTGTGTACATGGCTTTCGGTACTCATTAGTTTAATCTCTGGCATCAGACCACTGACCTCACATCTTAACCTCTGGCTTCACCCTCTGCAGGATCTTGTCAATTTTTTATTCAAGATAAACATTTGATTGCTACTATGGGAATCGGTTCAACAGCTAAACTTTATGCAAGATCATTAAAACAGAAGCTAAAGGACATAATATCTTCTAAAAGCAACCAATTTTAGCTGGAAAGATTCACATTCTCAAACTGCTTCTACCTTAAACAATTTCCTTTAGTATAGTATTAGATCAGCTAAAATTGACTGATTGTTCATCCATGCATACCAAGCATAAGCCAAAACAGTAGTTATCTGATGAAGATGGGCACGGATTTCGTCTTTCACTCGAGTATTTATAGAATCAACGAGTTTCTTTCCCCCTTTTTTTTTTTTTTAAAAGTTGTCTCATGTTGTTTATTAATTCTATGGTGAAATCTCAATCCATCCTGCATCATGGAGGAATCGCCATATGCTGGGGACAGAATGGAAATGAAGGTACACTGGCTGATACCTGTGCCACAGGCAACTACAATTTCGTGATCTTTGCGTTTCTTGCATCCTTCGGAAATGGCCAGAAACCGATGATCAATCTAGCTGGACACTGTGATCCATCTAGTAACACGTGTGTCGGATTGAGTACCTATATACAATCATGTCAAGCCAAAGGAATCAAAGTGATACTTTGACTCGGAGGAGGAGTAAATCTTACTACTATTCACTGGATTCTGCATCTTGTGTGTATTTTATTATGAATAAATATTTATACCTTTTCCTGTTTTATTTGAAGTGAAATGGTGTTTCACCATTTCAAGTGACTCATGGTTGAACTCGGCTAATCTTGAAATTATACTCGAAAACTCATTATAATTATGATATTTCAGTTATGCGTGTCTACAATTCAGTTGCTGAGTAGCCTATATGTGGTGCATACATGTCGCATATTGTTCATGATTCTGATACAAAATCTACCAAGTGATGCACTCAAGAGATAGCTTTGAGTGATGATGAGACAATGTATTTGCAAAGGTTTTCACTGGTTGTTACAGCTCTTGTACATTTGCAAGTACATGTGAGTTTACTTAATTAAGTGTACGTTTGATATGTACTATTAGATCATTATAGAAACTATAATACACATTATTTTAACTTCTCTCTTTTGTTTATTTCTATCAAGTAGTATCTATTTTACATGGTTTTTTAGTTTTTCTATGAAAAAATACAAAAAAAATCTGCGATAAAAAATACCAGAATAAAAAAGCAAAGCAATAAAAGAGAAGAATAGAGGAGAGAAAAAAAATCCTGGAGGAAAGTCTATTTTCTTAATACCCATGATTTTTGACGATTCACACAAGAACTTCAACACCCTTGGCGCGTGGATGAGCGTGACGGTGCATGAGCAGCATCTGTGGTGGAGACATATGATCGGGAGGCACGTGTAGCTGTTAAATTAAGTGCAACACACAGGCGGTGTGTGCTAGAGCAAGAGACGTTGGCTTTTTAGAAAAGTTGGTGGCAATGGACTCAGAATTCAATGTAGAATCGAATTTTGGCACCCCAAAGATAAATTAGGACGACAATATTATAGTGAACTTCTATGGGAGTTGTGGTTCGGACAAGAATTGGCGTAGGGACAAAGTAACAAGGTGCCAAATTTAATCACGAAATTTTTTAGTGCAATAACTGTCTCTGATACCGTGTTAGAATTAATGTAGAAAGAAAGAAAACTGTAAAACTTCTTGTGTATTTCATTACAATAAGGAGAGTCCTATTTGTTGGAAAAATGGGTGATTTGTGTGGAGATAAATTATAAATTAACATAACAAATATAAACAATAATCATAAGTAATATAATTCAACAATAACATGAACATAAAATAAAAGTAGTGCCTTTGCAGTGGTTCAGCATAGAAGAAGAAACGTAGTGTTCTGCTAAAACATTATAGTAAAGAAATAAAATGGCTCTAAGAAAATCAATGTCTGTAGCATTCCTTTCATTGCTAATGCTTATACTTGTAGTGGGTTCAGAAGCTGGAGGAATTGCTGTATATTGGGGACAGAATGGGAATGAAGGGACACTGGCTGAAACCCGTGCCACAGGAAACTACAAATTCATGATTCTCGCGTTTCTTGCAACGTTTGGCAATGGCCAGAAACCGATGATCAATCTAGCCAGACACTGCGATCCATATAGCAATGCTTGTGTTGGATTGAGTTCCGATGTAAAACATGTCAAGCCAAAGGAATCAAAGTGATACTTTCGATCGGAGTAGAGGCCGGAGGGTATACCCTCACCTCGACTCAGGATGCAAGGAATTTGGCAACTTACCTTTGGAACAACTTCTTGGGAGGGAAATCCTCGTCTCCCCCTCTTGGGAATGCTGTTTTGGATGGGATTGACTTCGATATCGAAGGTGGAACGTCTCAACACTGGGATGAACTGCTCGGAATCTTTCTAAATATAGCACACAAGGTAAGAAGGTGTACTTAACCGCTGCTCCTCATTGCCCGTTTCCTGATGCTTGGGTCGGGGGTGCCTTGAAAACTGGCCTTTTCGACTATGTTTGGGTTCAGTTTTACAATAACCCTCCTTGCCAATACACTTCTGGAGATATTTCAAATCTGAAGAATGCATGGAAAGAATGGATTTCGTCTATTCCTGCAACTAGGATTTTCCTAGGACTAACTGCAGCTCCAGACGCCGCTGGAAGTGGCTTCATCCCAGTGGCTGATCTTCGACCGTTCTTCCAGCTATTAAGGGTTCTACTAAATATGGAGGTGTTATGCTGTGCTCTTCCATTAAAAGCTATGTCTAAAATCCGTACTACTATTCACTGGATTCTGTATGTTTTGTGTGTTATTGTTTATGAATTGAATANTAATTTTCTCTCTTCTCCATTATTTCTTGTGGTGCAATAAAATCTCCTAATTCCTCTGCCATATTCTTGTCTTCTTTTATTCTTTTGTTCTTGATCACATACTTTATTTCTTTGCCATATAACTTCAACATCTCAATCCGGTGATTGGTGTCACATCAAGTGGTATCAATCCTAACAAGCGGTATCAGATCAATTCTGGTATTGACTTGTTTTTGTAACATTCCTCCTTGCCAGTATGCTACTGGAAATATTTCCAATCTGAAAAATGCATGGAAACAATGGATTTCTTCAATTCCTGCAACTAAGTTTTTCCTAGGACTACCTGCAGCCCCAGGGGCTGGTGGGAGTGGCTTTATCCCAGTGTCTGGTCATACTTCAATCGTTCTTCCAGCTATTAAGAGTTCTAAAAAATATGGAGGTGTTATACTGTGGTCCAATTACTATGATGATCAAACTGAATACAGCTCTTCCATTAAAAGCCATGTCTAAAATCTTACTACTATTCACTGGATTCTGCATCTTGTGTGTATTTTATTATGAATAAATATTGATCCCTTTTCCTGTTTTATTTGAAGTGAAATGGTGTTTCACCATTTCAAGTGACTCATGGTTGAACTCGGCTAATCTTGAAATTATACTCGAAAACTCATTATAATTATGATATTTCAGTTATGCGTGTCTACAATTCAGTTGCTGAGTAGCCTATATGTGGTGCATACATGTCGCATATTGTTCATGATTCTGATACAAAATCTACCAAGTGATGCACTCAAGAGATAGCTTTGAGTGATGATGAGACAATGTATTTGCAAAGGTTTTCACTGGTTGTTACAGCTCTTGTACATTTGCAAGTACATGTGAGTTTACTTAATTAAGTGTACGTTTGATATGTACTATTAGATCATTATAGAAACTATAATACACATTATTTTAACTTCTCTCTTTTGTTTATTTCTATCAAGTAGTATCTATTTTACATGGTTTTTTAGTTTTTCTATGAAAAAATACAAAAAAAATCTGCGATAAAAAATACCAGAATAAAAAAGCAAAGCAATAAAAGAGAAGAATAGAGGAGAGAAAAAAAATCCTGGAGGAAAGTCTATTTTCTTAATACCCATGATTTTTGACGATTCACACAAGAACTTCAACACCCTTGGCGCGTGGATGAGCGTGACGGTGCATGAGCAGCATCTGTGGTGGAGACATATGATCGGGAGGCACGTGTAGCTGTTAAATTAAGTGCAACACACAGGCGGTGTGTGCTAGAGCAAGAGACGTTGGCTTTTTAGAAAAGTTGGTGGCAATGGACTCAGAATTCGATGTAGAATCGAATTTTGGCACCCCAAAGATAAAATAGGACGACAATATTATAGTGAACTTCTATGGGAGTTGTGGTTCGGACAAGAATTGGCGTAGGGACAAAGTAACAAGGTGCCAAATTTAATCACGAAATTTTTTAGTGCAATAACTGTCTCTGATACCGTGTTAGAATTAATGTAGAAAGAAAGAATACTGTAAAACTTCTTGTGTATTTCATTACAATAAGGAGAGTCCTATTTGTTGGAAAAAAATGGGTGATTTGTGTGTAGATAAATTATAAATTAACATAACAAATATAAACAATAATCATAAGTAATATAATTCAACAATAACATGAACATAAAATAAAAGTAGTGCCTTTGCAGTGGTTCAGCATAGAAGAAGAAACGTAGTGTTCTGCTAAAACATTATAGTAAAGAAATAAAATGGCTCTAAGAAAATCAATGTCTGTAGCATTCCTTTCATTGCTAATGCTTATACTTGTAGTGGGTTCAGAAGCTGGAGGAATTGCTGTATATTGGGGACAGAATGGGAATGAAGGGACACTGGCTGAAACCCGTGCCACAGGAAACTACAAATTCATGATTCTCGCGTTTCTTGCAACGTTTGGCAATGGCCAGAAACCGATGATCAATCTAGCCAGACACTGCGATCCATATAGCAATGCTTGTGTTGGATTGAGTTCCGATGTAAAACATGTCAAGCCAAAGGAATCAAAGTGATACTTTCGATCGGAGTAGAGGCCGGAGGGTATACCCTCACCTCGACTCAGGATGCAAGGGATTTGGCAACTTACCTTTGGAACAACTTCTTGGGAGGGAAATCCTCGTCTCCCCCTCTTGGGAACGCTGTTTTGGATGGGATTGACTTCGATATCGAAGGTGGAACGTCTCAACACTGGGATGAACTGCTCGGAATCTTTCTAAATATAGCACACAAGGTAAGAAGGTGTACTTAACCGATGCTCCTCATTGCCCGTTTCCTGATGCTTGGGTCAGGGGTGCCTTGAAAACTGGCCTTTTCGACTATGTTTGGGTTCAGTTTTACAATAACCCTCCTTGCCAATACACTTCTGGAGATATTTCAAATCTGAAGAATGCATGGAAAGAATGGATTTTGTCTATTCCTGCAACTAGGATTTTCCTAGGACTAACTGCAGCTCCAGACGCCGCTGGAAGTGGCTTCATCCCAGTGGCTGATCTTCGACCGTTCTTCCAGCTATTAAGGGTTCTACTAAATATGGAGGTGTTATGCTGTGCTCTTCCATTAAAAGCTATGTCTAAAATCCGTACTACTATTCACTGGATTCTGTATGTTTTGTGTGTTATTGTTTATGAATTGAATATCAGTATATAAAATAATATAGGGATGCTATGAACAAATTTATTGGCGTGTCTAAAATGGAACACAATTAGAACGTTATAATCATGACAAACCACATACCATGGCCGTATAAATTTAGAATTGCCTAAATTGCATAGATCTGATCTTCTCTTTGTTTAAATCAATCACCTGCAGCCTCCAAAAACTCAATTTTCCTAGATATCCTCCAATGGTAGCTACACATGAGGGCAGCCGGCCCTTATCTTGAACTGAGACCAATTTATATCTACACAAAGTAGAAGGAGAACACACATGAAAGTGTTAAAATTTGGGGTCCATCTTAAAAGGTCAACCTTATTAAGAGAAGTAATTCAAACTCTTATAAATTGATCTATGTTTTCATCTTTATTCGATATGAAATTCTATCCCTTAACATGCCCCCGCAAGATGGTTGCTCGTTTGAGCAAACCAATCTTGAAATCCGCGTGCTCAATTTTTTTTTGAGTCTTAATTGGATCGAATCGTTCGTTGGAGCTTAACGGACTCTGATACCATATTGAGATTTGGAGTTCCATCTTAAAAGGTCAACCTTATTAAGAGAAGTAATCCAAACTCTTATAAATTGGTCTATGTTTTTATCTTTATTTGATGTAGGATTCTATCCTGAGCATGTTAAGATCTGGGGTTCTATTTTAAAAGGTCAACCTTATTAATAAGAGTAGCTCAAACCCTTTCTAGATTGGTCCATGCTTTCATCTTTATTCGATATGAGATTCTATCTCTTAACAGAAAGTATGCGTCTGTAATGGTCATGACTACTCCTTTCTTGAGATATGAATTATATCTTCTAGACATAAACCATTCGTGAGATTATAATTTCCCATATAACTATATATAGTGTTGATAATTGTAGACCCTAATTCTATCCCGTAGAGAGCAATCAATTTAAAGAAAGAAAATAAACAATCAAGAACACACAAGATTTATAGAGGTTCACCTCAGTGTGAGACTGCGTCATCTCCCGTCCACTATGTAAAAAAAAAAAGTTTATAAGAGAAAATATCAATTTTATCTCCTCTAACTCTCTTTCTCTCTATTTGGTGATAATACATAAAGTCTAACGATTGTTCCCTATTTATAAGATAAATTAGGGCAAAATCAAATTTTACAAGGACTCGTATTCCTTCATAGGATTTTACAATAATACAAATTCCTATATAGTCTTTAACTAAAATTTTCATCCGCCGCCTGTCCCCCTTCCAACCCCACGGCGACCTCACTGAGGAGGTCTTAACATATAGGTCCTTTAATGTTCAAAAATTTGCTTGATAAAATCATGTTTTTTTATTGAAAATTTAGCCTGAAGGATATATTCCTAACAATCTTCTCATTTGACTACAAATTGAAACACATTATAAAAAGATTCCTAATCACATTACATTCTAAGAAGCACAAGGACCTTAACCAAGAGAATTTTACAAGATCCACAAGCTCCCCTGAATCATCATCCATGAGTATTAACAGCTTCCCACAGCAAATTCTTTAGGGCAGGGCCGGTAATATCTCAAGCCTGCAAGGCTGCAGTTCTGAGTGTCTTTAGTATCCAAACGAGCTCCTATAAGGCAAGCTATGTTTCTTGCATAATTCCTGAACAATCGGAGAAAATTTCCTCAAATGACACCTTGGTAACCTAGGAAAGAAATGACGTTCAAGCTGGAATTGTAATCCGCCAAAGAACCAATCCATCCAAGATGAGCACGCAATTAATGTCAATTGTCCCACTTGTCTGTTTATCAAACCAGTCGTTCCCCTTGGGTGATCCCACGTAAACATTCGCAGCGAAATGGTTCAAACAGAATTGTACGTGCTGAATAGAAGTGACACAAAAGCTTGCTAGGACAAACAACACACTTTCATTCCTATTGGGCAGGTAAGAAACAAGCAAAGGGAACCAAGTCCAAAAACAAGAATTCTCAATATGTTCAAGGCTCGATCATGCACTTCTCTATTCAAAAACAAGAGCAAGAACGTCTGAAGATAAAGATTGACTCTTGCGATGCACATTACTGAACCGAGCCATGTAATCATATGTGAGTTTTCTTCCATAAAAACGATTGAAACATTCTTGAAGAAACCGCAAGAAGTGGCAGATGCTGAAGATCAAGATCATAATCAAGGCTATTACACGAGACATGGGGGGCATTATGAGTCCACTTCCACCAAGCAACGCTGATTCGGGTAAGACAATTACCAGTTAGAATTTGCACAAATTTATTAAATCCATGACTAATCATGATTTGATAATGCCCTGAATCATGACCCAAATTAGCTACTTTACATCCAAGAAAATCCTTAAACTCTTCCAGAAAGCATATGAACCCAGAAACTATCACAACACAAAACAACATAAAGACACGTGAAAATAAAAAAATGCGAGAAAACAAAGGGAATAAATCACTCCAAGCCCTTTTTTCCTCAAACATCCCAGCTTTTGAAAACTCAGAAACAAGTTTTCTATAATCCCTGGAAACCTCAGAAACCTGGAAATCTTGCAAATAATACCCTATAAAGAATTTATCAAGATATTTCCATGTACTAACTGGATGAAAAGCAATGAATGCATCAGTTACATCCTGTCCGGACAAATTCAAGAGTGGGATATCACCACCAGGGTGTTCCTTTGCCCAATCTGTAACATTGTAAACTTTTCCCTGGATAGAATCCATTAGCCTTGTTATGATTCTTTAGTTCATCATATGAAATGAATTTCTTTTGGTTATCACCCTTTTTTTTATGATAACAAGAACAAGAAACAAAAGAATTAATCAAATATATTCACCCCTGTTGGGTATTGACACTTTGTTGTCAATCAAATTAAATGTTGTAATTGTGGTTTCTAAATGTAAGTCTAGTTTGGTTGAAAACCAACTAAAACATGTGATGAAATAGATTTAAAATATTAGGTAACTTGTCCTTAAATTAAGGGGAGTGGCATGTGAGTTGATAGTAGTGATGGTTGGTAGTATAGTTGGTAGGAAAATCTTGTAAAAGCTATCAATCTTTGGCTATAAATATGGCCGTGTATCTCCACCTTTAATACAAGAAGAAATATTAAAAATGTAGCCATATACTCCTCCTCTTCTCCTCTGGTTTCT
>CAIGRF010046994.1:40024-50609 GCA_903798235.1 Fraxinus ornus | reverse complement strand
G
Source organism: Fraxinus ornus (assembly GCA_903798235.1). Taxonomy (NCBI): domain Eukaryota; kingdom Viridiplantae; phylum Streptophyta; class Magnoliopsida; order Lamiales; family Oleaceae; genus Fraxinus; species Fraxinus ornus. The sequence continues at coordinate 50,608 of CAIGRF010046994.1, read as the reverse complement.
TGCTCAAATTTATTAAGTCTTAATCGGATTGTATTGCTCGTTGAACCTTAATGGGCTCTGATACCATGTTAAGATTTGAGGTTCCATCTTAAAAGGTCAACATTGTTAAGAGGAGTAGTCCAAACCTTTATAAATTGGTCTATATTTTCATCTTTATTCGATGTGGGATTCTATTCCTTAACGTGCTCCCGTAAGATGGTGGCTCGTTTGAGCAGACCAATCTTGAAATTCGTGTGCTCAATCAATTTTTTTGAGTCTTAATCGGATCGAATCACTCGTTGGAGTTTAACGGACTTTGATATTATGTTAAGATTTGGGGGTCCATCTTAAAATGTCAGCCTTGTTAAGAGGAGTAGCCCAAACCTTTATAAATTGGTATATGTTTTCATCTTTATTTGATGTGGGATTCTATCCCTTAACAGACTTGAGTGATATATGGGTAACATGGTGTATAGTTCAAAGAAGGGGAGAGATGGAAGAATTGGCCCCACAAGCATCGCTGAATTGCTTGAAAGCCCTATTCGCACCAATTCTATGTACCCACCAATCCATCAGGTCTGTTCTCCCTCCTCCATCTCTCTCTCTCTCTGTGTCTCTCCCCTTCTCTGCCTCTCTAATCTCTATGTATTTTTCATTAGTCATATCTTTTAGTTTATTTTATACATAGTTTTATATTATTGTGCGGCGTAAGTTTACGTCTATTTTGTGGTTGTAAGAGAACTGTCAGTGGAGGTTTGATAGTATTATGAATGCAAGGTTGGATTTTGATGAAAGGAGGAGGTGATTGGGTGCACTTTTCTAGTTCAAGTGTTTAAGATCATCTTACATTTGAATTTGATTTTTGGCTTCGATTCTGGATGCCTTCTTTGTTTATATGGGCCGTGCTAAGAATCATATGCTTCTAATTATTTAAATGGTGATTGAACTATACTTGTCATTACTACTTAATAATTAAATTTGCAATTGTATCTCAATGGTCATTGAACTAATTACCCATCCATTGCTCAAGTTTACACCGTTTGTTGAACATATCAAATCTTCCTACATGAGTAATGGATAGGTAACACAGTAGATAGTTCAATAATCACTGAGATACATTTTTGAGTTCAACTATTAAGTAGTAACACTTGATATAGTTAAGTAATCATTAGGTTAATTCTAATATATCATTTGTTACTATTTAATAATTGTACTTAAAATTGTATCTCAAGGGTCACTGAATTATACATCATGTTATCCATTCATCGTTCAAGTCGATGCCATTTGTTGAACCTAATGAATTTTTTTCACTTTAGTGATGAATGGGTAACACGATGCATAGTTTAATAACCACTAAAATACATTTTAAAGTTCAATTATAAGTTAGTAACACTGGATATAGTTCCGTGACCATTCAAATAATTAACCCCTAATATTCACAATATGACAATTTTTTCAGAACCCAAAAATATATGTTTACTCAATATGAAAAGCAATCAGGATATTCACAATTAGTAATGCATTGAACAGACAACTATATTGACAGATTGTGTCTTGTTTCAACTCTTGTTTTTTGGTCCTTCAACCTTTGTACCTTTCGTTTCTGTTAATTTCCCCAAGGAATAGGGACCCCTGTCTGCTACTTTTGCTCTTTTATTTCCATATATATTACAATTTCTTAAGCTTGAAAAGAACGGGACCTTTCTTGCTCTTGGAATGGGGTCAATGCCATAAAGTTTGGGCGCCTCTATTTACATCCACCGTTGTTATATATATATATATATATAATATTTTTAACCTTATGTAAATATACTTAAAAAGACATATATAAAATTAAATAAATATATATCATTCTAAATTCATTCACTAATACTTATTTTCATTAAATTCTTTTTGACCTTTTTATAAAACCCTAATATTTAAAAAATATATACCTCTTCAAATAAAGTCAAAACAACAATAGAAGAGACGCCATTAAAGTAAATACATATATACATAGAAATATATGAAGAAGAGTTTTAAAAAGTAAGGATTACCTATTTATTGTGTTAACAAATTTAGTACGTGGACGATTCTTAATTTGTGTTTGGATTATTTGAAATGTGCATTTTGAATTCAAGTAGTATCATTAAGAAACTTTTTTCGAATTATTTGAGTTTTTTTGTTGGGATTATCTTTTCTGTTATGATTATCAAAACAAAAATTTGAGTTTTTTTCCTTAATTTTCTTAAATTCAAACAATGGTTGCTAATCTGCAAAGATTATCAAAAGAAGTAAAGAAATTTGACAGTTCATATTGATGGATATGCTTGAAAATATAAAAGGGTTATGATAATAAAATTGTGAGATAAATATATAGAAATGACGTGGATGTATAAATATATAAAATGGTATGGATAGATATATGAAATGATTGAGATATTTATTATGGGATAGATATATAAAAAATGGTATGGATATATAGTGTTAAAATGAATGAATTTAATAAAGACAATATTGGAATGTGATGATGATGAAAATGGTAATTTTTAAAATTTTAATAAGATAGATATATAGTGGGACGGACATATAATAAAGATTAATGTATTTGTACATTCCTCATTCACATCATGGATGACATCCTCCTATCTTGGAAAGAGTGTTGTTAAAATCATTGTAAAAAAATATCATCTCACATAATGTCAAACTTGATGTACATATAGTAAAACTCATATAATAATGGTGGATGTAAATACGAGCTCAATGAAGTTTTTTTAAATCTCTTTTATTATTTCTATAATTTGTACTCGTTTAATTAATATAAAACGTTTATCTAACCTTATAACCAAGACTTTTATATTTCTAATTTATAGGCAGTATTCTTGTGATTCATAGAATTTTCGTCATCGATTTATTTTCACTATGTTTGGCAATGCATAAAAAGTTTACTCATGAGTTCTCATAATAAAATAGCCCATGTTTGGTACACATTAAATTTTTCATTCTCATTTTTTCATTCATTTTCAACCACACATTCTTCAATAAAATAATATTTTACATTACATCAATAATTTTTCCTTTTTTTTTAACCACACATTTTCCATCAATCTACTATTCCAGAATACATTATTCCAAAATAATGTGACTCAAACACACATAATCTTTTATAGTTAGATAGGGTGTTACTTTTAAATTAAGGGGTCGATTGACAAAGCTTTTGATAAAAGTTTTATGAGATTTTGATAAAAATTAATGAATTGTGTTGTTGAAATTGATAAAAGTTGTGATACCATTAAATATATAATTAAAATTAATTTTTGACTTTCACTTCGGCTATTTAGCTATTTTTTAAATGACCCTAAACAAGCACTAAGTAACTTTTTTTATTTCAAAGCAAGAAAAAGTCATATATCAAAACATGTTTAAAAATAAAAAGTTATTCGGAGCAGTTTATATTTAAAAAAATCACATGAAAATGACGCATATTTTAGCATTATTTTATAGACTTCAATTTTTTTTATCTTTTTGTATTTTGATTTTTCTAGTTAATATACATAATTCTTTTTCTTGTTTATGTTTATGATTATGATATTGAAATATATAAATCCAGCAGATTAGCCACAGCTAGTTGTGTAAAATTAAGTAGGTAAATTTTGATGTTAAAGCATGAGATAGACAACCTTTTATTAATTATACTAATTAAATGTACGAGGCAATGAATATCATTGTCTGAATGCATGGTCCATTCCTTATTCTTTAGCATTTTCCCATAATAATTTCAACAAAAACTTTTGAATTATATAAAGAAAAAAGAACGTACCTCCTTTAGGACCCATTGTTGTTCATTATTTAGTTTTTTACAAGACAGATTTTTTATTTTAATATTCTTGCTTCTCGGGTAGAGTCCAACATTCTGCACCATGCCAAGTATATTGACAGTTTTTCTTCTATTTTTTTTTACCTTCTGAGAGGGACTTCTTGAATATTTATCACTTATTTTAAAAGCCTGCATTTTTTTCTCCATTTGAATCAATCAAAGTTGCCCCTATTTTCTCACAAAGAAACCACGACGGGCGTAGAAGTCAAAATCTATTTGGACCGTTGTACCTTTCAACCGATACCAAGAGCTAAAAACTCTGAAGTGTTGTACACGAGCAAATGTTAGTGGCTGTAGTGATGGCTGGGAGCACTCTGATACTTAAAGTCAAGATAGTTGTTTCAGCAAAGAGAAATAGAAAGTTTGGACGAACGTATCAAAATTTATATACATCGGCATAAAAAATGACAGTCTAATATTTATAGGAATTTAGATAGCGACGCCAAGGCTTACAACCATTTATGTGCCACGGTCATATGAGCCATACCTATGCATTAGCTATCAAGCTATGTCTTGTTACTGTTGCACAAGAGTGGTTAGGCCCATGTTGCAGTAGGTTAGAACATATGAACATTCGACCATGAGTTATCTGTCATCAAGCTGGTCAGGTTAGAACATATGAATATTCGACCATGAGTTATCTGTCATCAAGCTGGTTGAAGCTGAGGTCGTACAAAGGCAGAGGAATAGCTTCCATACTCCTTGGCAAGAAGAGTTGTTGGTTCTATATGCATGCTCAGTAGTGATGAAGTGGTTGGCCTTATTAGTTTAGGTACGTGCATTCATTGCCTAAGCCGTTCATTATTCGATGTGCCTACCGTTTAGGAGATGGATATGACATGAAGCAACGAATAAAAACAACATTATATAATGCATAATTAACACAAAATAAAATTTAGGCCTATTGGTTGAATTTAATGAGTAACAAGTCACTCTTTTTGCCAATTCCACTCTATTTTCTGCTGATTCATAAATAGTCCACAATAAAAGCTCGAGCAGAATGGATTAATTTATTTCTCGAATAAGAGCGTCTGAAGAGAAATAATGTTCATGTCTCATACTTCACAAGGAATGGCAATAACAATAATTATAAAAATGTAGCTAATTTAAAATATAGTTGACCAAATTGGTGTTAGATAAACATGTAACATGCCATGTGTTGATGCTGAAATTTTTTTCACACACATACACAATTTTGTGTGTGTGATCCATGCAGTTGTGGGTACCATGAACCATACTATATATTGTGGTCAATGTGAAAAACTCTCACGTGAGTTCCATCACCATTTAGTATATATATATATAAGCATTCTTCTGTATTTTCATATCAAAACTAGATTTTTCTATAAACATGGAAAATTCTAATCCACTAGCCACTGAAAGTTTTTCATACAGTTGGTTAGCACACAAAAATCCCTCTTCTGATTTCTTTCTCAATTCCCTCAAAACATCTTCGGGGAATTCAATTGAAGTTGGATCGAAAGAACAGAATTTCAAATTTGATTTTCCTGTATCAGCATCCCCATTTTCCCTAGCTCATGCTGATGAAATTTTCTCTGATGGCCGTATTATGCCTATATATTTGGAAAGATCCAAATCAGAGGCGTTTAGTACCTCGACCTCGGCTCCTCGCACGCCTATTTCTTCTTATTCTATGAGGAGTAGATGTGAACAGCTTCCAGAAGGGTCACTGGAAAAGAAATTTCCAGGACAACCTAGGAGTACTAGGTATTTTTTCCTCGGAAAATGGGGGAAATCATCGAAAGGGGTGTTGCAAAAGTGTTTTGGATTTGTTTGGCCATTCTATAAAACTTTAGCTTGTTCAAGAAAAAACATTAGAGTGGACGATCTTGAGAGAAAAGTTTGTGAAGTTCAGAGTTGGAACAATTCCCTCCAGGCATCTCCTCGTCCAAGTACAGCTTATTCCGCGGTTGATTGGGCTGATTTTGGAGAAACAGGTAATAAAAAAGGTGTTTATTATGGACTGAAGAAGAATGAGAGTCGAAAAAGTTCTCCACGAGAATCACCACGAATAAGTTCTTCGTATTCTTGTAATGTTTGCGCCGACGTTGAGAGCTCAATCAATGAAGCAATTCTGTACTGCAAAAGATCAATCAGTACTTGTTAATACAATCTTTGTTTTGTTATCATTTGAACATCAAATATTGCATTAGTCTTGCTGCTGTAACCAGAAAATTTCTGTGTGTAAACAAAAAATATTGAAAATTCAAGTGTTCAAGACATTTTGTAACCAGAATTTTCTTCCCCACTGTATTTATTTGCAGCAATAATTTCATATTTGTGAGTCAGTTCAGTTCTTGATAGTATGAATCATTAATCATCATACTTTATTAATTTTTTTTTAGGAAATAAAATTTTGTTGGAAAAATAAATGTAAATTAATGAATCATTTTTGATTATGTATATGATAAGAAAAGAGGATATTTTTGGCATCTTATTGAAGGATGGTGCAGCAATTTCTTATGGCTTTAAAGGGCCCTCACATGTTTCCATTATCTCTTTTTGTTCTTTTATGACAATTGTTATTCCATTTTGTGAAGCCTTTCTCCAACAACATTGATGCTTGGTCCACCAATGGTGCTTGTAATTCTAATACTTTAGGATGCGGTAAAAATATGGTAACGACTACTTTTGAAATCCACATTGCTTAAGATATGCTTGTTTTGTAGGTTAGTTTCATTCCTGAGTTCTATCCTGTGTTTGTTAAAGTAGTTTTAGAACGTAGAACATGACTTCTTAGAGACTAGCAAATGGTGCGACGTGAAAAGGCTACTACCAGCAAAAGATTAGTCGTGTTGAGTCACCCGGCTAGGACTTTTGAGCGCAAACCAGTTTTGAAAATGAGTTTTAACCGATGTGTTCATAACACAATGTTACGCATTAGACCACGGAGATTCTTTCAAAATTTTCCTATAACTTCGAGGACATTAATTTTTTAAAGTGGTTTATAGGGCTCTAAAGTTTTGCTTTAACTCATAGATTCACCCACTGAACTCTGCTTTTCAAGTTCTGCTGGATGGCCCCCCATCCCACAAGTTATTGTCTAATTGTTGGTAAATATCATAGAAAACCGTCGATAGTGAGAAGGTAATAATTCATTCAATGGCCTTGATAGGACTACCTCCCTTCTCCATAACAATCAGGAGACAATTTCTATCACGACTATCAGACACTATTGGCAAATCAGGTGGAAGTAAACGACTTGAAAAGAAAAGGCACTCGAACACTTATAAGGCCAACAAACTGAGCCTCGTAAATCATGTTTTGCTTTTGTTTCGTTTTTCAAGAGGAGTGTTGGCAAGAGCTTGCACCAAACTAGACGTGATGGGAAACAAGCATGTCACCCATAAGCTTGATACTATCAACTTGTTTTATTACAACAAAAAATTAAGCATTGCTCTTAATAAATTGTAGTCAGCTAAATTAGTCAGTCTCCTACTAAACATTCTATATTACTAGATATACCACTGCTGAACAATAGAAATTAGTCAGTCTCCTAGGACGAACGCTCGACAGCCTCTCAGTGTATGAGAAAACAAATTTTCTGACAGAATAAGCATGAGTAGTCGCTATGGCTTGCCGGGTGCTGGCTCCACCACTGTAGCCTTGTTATTGTTCCGATAAACGTATACTACTCCATAACAGCAAAACATTATTCCTACAAATTTGGAGATGGCTACATGAATCCATTTTTGTGACTTCGCTCCGTGTATTGCTAGACCTAAAATGTACAAAATCACTGACAACCCGTTTGGTAGGTTACTTGTTTTTCTTTTACTTTCTGTAGAAGATCTTTATGGAGAAATTAGCTTAAGTCAGCATTTTCTAAGAACTCTTTTAGTCAGACAAAGTACTTTCAAAAAATTATCCAAGTATATTCAAAAAGCTTCTTAGTTTCAGAATCAGTTTTTGACTTTTCAAAAGTCTTACTAAACACACCCTAAATCTAGTAACACCAACCATATTAGATGACCCCTCTTTTCTTTCATACCACCAGCACCTCAAAGTCACCCAGTGGCCAAAATATTTTTTTAATTATGTAACATAAAGTGGAACTTACAAATTTCCCGAAGATAAAATTTCCAGAACTTCCCTGTCACAATTCCTGACATATTGTGTGAACAATAGACCATCAAATTAAGGATTCCCATTTCTGCGAGAAACAGAAAGTTTGCACTGTGGGTGAAGAACTTCAAATTAGTTACAAGAAACAAAGGGGGTCCATAGGACAAACTTTGCTAGGAGAAAAAGACAAAAAAACTCCATCAATTCTTGTTTCTATGTGCTAGTTTCTCGTGTATGCCTCTATCTATATCCTCAGATGATGAGGCAGCACAATTTTGAATCACTAATTGATGTTGTCTTGGGGTTAGGTTGTGGGGGACCAACCTTTCAAGACATCCTACTTGTCTCCGCTAACTATAGTTCCATTCTTGGAAAGAACAAAATGCCACGTATGTACGGTTCAATGGATGATTACGCATCAACAAACAACGAAGAACTAAATCTTATTCTCAATAAATTTGAGTTGGGTTTGAGTTACTCTTACAAACGAGAAATCCTGAAGACTAAGGGTCCGTTTGGCACAAATGTTCTGAATATGTAGAATTTTTAAAAATAGAGTTTTTCCAAAAATAGTTACTACAAAAAAAAATTCTGAGATTATTTTCAATAAAAAAAAGTGTTGTAGACAATAAATTGAGCATAATTTGTAAAGATCTTTTTGATTTATTAATTCTACATACTGCATAATTATTCAGTTAAATATTATTTCATTTAAAATATGTAAAATCAAATATTTTAGTTAAATTGTCATAACACAATTTTTTTTCATTATAAATCGTATTATTTCAAATTTATATGTTAGAGAAGTTAAAATATGACACATAACATATCAAATATCATAAAACATGAAATGATATAATTTCTTGTACCATCTTAAATTTATTTCTAAAATATATCGCGCACTAACAAATGAAAGTAATAAAAAAAATAAGAGTAAAATTCATCGTTCGAAAATAATCTTTAAATTGTATACAAATCGATATGTTCATATTTTACTGCAAATTAATAAGGAAAATTAATGTAGATTTCAACTTTCTATAAAAACTGAATTTAGAGCTTTTTAGAAAAGCTTCAATTTGGAACTTCTCTAAAATAACTTAAAAAGGCTTTTTTCAGTAAGCATATCTTAGACTGCAGCCAAACAACTCAGACCCGTTTGGTTTGCGTTTCAATTTTGAGTTTTGAATTAATTTTCAGTTTTCTATTTTGAAAATCAATTTTAAAATTATTAAAAACGCATTTGGCTTATCATTATGAAAAAATATTTCTCAAAACAAAAACTAGAAAATACGTTTGATTTAAAATTTGAATTTTTTTTATAACATTTTATTCTAAGAAAGTTGATTATTCAATAAAAAAAAAATAGAACAATTTTATGTTAATATATTGTCATGTAATATATACATTTTAAACTGGTAAATCTTACAATATTTTTTCTCGCTACAGCCTCCAAAAGTAAAATAAAAATTAATTATGTGGATTGAAGAAATTTTTATCTGTGTTCACTAAAATATTTTCTTAAAATTTTCGTGTAAATAATCATTAAGAACTTGAACTGTTTTTTATATAATTTTTATTTTTCTAGAGATTTTTATATTCATTTTTATCTTTTATTTTTTGAATTTAACATTTTTTTGAATTTTATCTTTTAATTTAAAATTTTTAGTATTTAAAATTTTGTTTAAATAAAGTTTTATCTAAACGTTTGTTTTGAATGTTTTCAGAATTTTCACTCAAAACATTCGAAACGTCAAAAATGCATTTTGAGTTTTATATTATAAGTTTATACTTGTTTTCGTAAATGCATTTTCAAAAATATCAGAAGAAAACGTTTTCGATGTTTTGCAAAATTGAAAACATCATGAAAACAACAAACCGAACACATCCTCAATTTTTATAAAAAAATTGCTTTTGGACTCCCAAAAAGTCCCCCCAAAAATATTAAATCTTGTTTCGTTAAATTCGACACATGTTCACTGTTGTTCCATTGTTGGAGAGAACAAAATGCTATGTTGGTTCATTTCAATTCCAGATTATCATTATCCTTAACAATATAAAAGAGCGAGTTTTCCGTCTGAACACATTAGAGGTGGCAATCGAGCCGAGCGGCTCGTCTGCTCGATCGCCCGGGCTCGTCAAAAAACGAGCACGAGCACAAGCCGGGCCGACCCGCTAGACGAGCCGACACGAGCTGCTGGCGAGCCCACGAGCCGCTTGGCTCGTCGAAAAAAAGTGAAATTCAGTGACCGTTTGGTCACTATTATTTATTTATTTTTTCTCTATAAATACCCACCATAATTAACATTTTTTCCCACCATCTCTCATTCTCTACTTTACTCTCTACAATTTACAAATTATCAACAACATTATTATCTTGATTTTACTTTTACAATTTATTTTATACACTACACTACTAAATAATCTTCATTCACTTCTCAATTCTACATTTCTACACTCAATTTCTATTATTCACAAATGAATTCTCGATCGTTTGTTGAAAACTTGTTCGATTTGAAAGGCGAAACACATACCCTAAATCAATTTGGGAATGAATTCACCAATCTCAACGTTCAAGATTTCAACGTTCATGAAGGTGGTCCAATCGATTTGGATGACGTTAATGTTGAGCCTAATGTTCCAATTGATTTGGAACAAGATGAAGA
>CAIGRF010046994.1:16403-27139 GCA_903798235.1 Fraxinus ornus | reverse complement strand
AATGTTTCTATTTGCATTAAAATCGAATGAATATATATTATGTTGTTTCAGTGAGTGTCAAAAATCAATGCTTGCCATGATGGTAAACCTGTCATTGACCAAAGATTACAAGTTCAAATCCACTTTGCACATATTTTTGGTAAAAATTGTTTATAAAAATTACACAACATATTGGCATTTGAAGGTTTCGAACCCGGGACCTATGGTTTAAAAAAAGAAGCGACAACCAACTGAGCTACTAGGGATAATTGTAAATGAGGTGAATTATCAGATATATAATATAAATCTTTTATCTATTCTCAACAAAAAAATATTCTTCTCGGCGGATCCAGCTAGAGCGGCCGCCCTAGCTCGCCACCCCCTAGATCCGCCACTGAGCCAATTTAATTCATCAATCAATTCCACGTTCCTCCAAAGCTTACAATACCACCCTGTACAGAACAAACAAGTTAAAGGCTTTGGGCCACCCCAATAATAATACAAACCCATTAAGATAAAATTAATGTAAATGGTCCAATCCATGACACCCCTTCTCCTTAAATTAACCTTGTCCTCAAGGTTCAAGGTTTGGATGTCTTCTTTGTATGAAATTAGCTGCCTCATTCTTTTCACCACCCTTGGATTAAGGAGATAGTGTAAGGTGGCATATGATCCATTCATCTCATCTTCTTGTTCTCTCTTAATCATCTTGTTCATAATGTTCATGCCCCAATACTTTGCTACAAATTCTACAGGACCAATGTTTCGAAAGATGGAGGCTCAAAATCATATAACCTGTGAGGATGGCCTTCTAATTTAGCCTCATGCTTCTGAATATTAGCTTCTGATTTTTCTGCTACTTGAGAATCTGTTTCAGCTGTGGGTGTTGGATCGGATTGCAAGGAAAAGACCGATCCCCAGTTCACTTCGAGACTCTCATTTGCACTACTTGAAGCACCAGAAGTTTTGGTTATAACTTCAGAATCTGAAGATGGAGCTCCTTGCTCTTTTGAAATTGAGATGGGTGAATTATTGTTCAATGCTACAATGTCACCATCATGAATCAGTTCCACACCCGAATCTATGCTAACAGACTTTAACTTGCTAACATTACTACCTATATATATGTTCTTAACAGTAGCAGAAGCTTCATTTAAACATTCCTGACCTCCCATTCCAATTGCATCCATGGGTTCTAATTCTATAAAGCCATCACCAGCACATCTATTTCCTACAGCAGAATTTTGTTTCGAGGATTCATAATCTATGGGCAGAGGAGCCAACTCGTCAAAAATTGGATGTTCTGTAGTGTAGTCTGAAGTTAAAAATTTAGCCGGATCTAGTGACTGCATAAAATAACCATTCATTGCTTCTCCATTAACGTCCTTGCTTGCACCTTGCTCTTGTTGTTCCATCTTAGAGGCTGATTTAGCCTCAATAATTTCAATATTCTCATCAAATCTCTTACACAACTCTATAGAGAACATTCCCCAATCTACATTAGGATGGCTAGCATTGAATCCATAAAACCATACATAAGCCATTCCTTCCAAATACTTCTCAGCAATTCCCAACTTAAGTTCATCAGGAGTTTGGTGAATCTGGAAATACTTCCTAGCTTCCTAAGCCATTCACTAGGTCCTTCTCCCCCAAAAAGTGGAAAATCCATATTTGGCAGCCTAATATTTCCCTTAAGCCCACTTGTAGTATCAACACTATTCTCATTCTGGCATATTTATCCCACTCTCAAACATTAAGTTAACCATGGATCCTTCTATTACTTTGTTTTCCTTCTCAATTTTAAGATCAAAAGACATCTGGGCCATAATGGCCACTAAATTTTCATGTTTCTGATTCATATCCAATAAAACATCCTCAATTTTCTTTTGCCTATGACTAAATACCTGGAGATTTTGATTTGTCGACTCCAATTTGTTCTCCAAACTGTTTGTAACAACTTTAAAGGATGTACTCAAATCCACTATCTCCAAATCCAACTTCTTCCAATGCTTATCCACAATTTTGGCTCTAGTATCCATGATTAGCAATTGCCCAGTAGTGTACGTCTGCTCTAATCCCATTTGTAATGGTTGAAAATTCCACTCAAAATCACCACACAGTTGAATATAATTAATAACCCAAGCTGAAACTTCTTTAATTGACTGGAATTACACAGTAACGACAAAATGTAAATTACATTTCATTGATTGATACATTATAATACAATGCATGGGATTTCAAGTAATAAGACAGATATAAAAGAGAAGTTATGGACCAGTAGGGAAAGCAGAAACAAGAGGAGAAGAAGAAATAGGGAAAGAACTATAGAAGGAGAAGGAGAAGGAGAAGACAGGGGAAGGACAACAAGAAGGAGACGGGGAGGAAGAGGCTGTAAGCCAATTCAATTCATCAATCAATTCCACGTTCCTCCAAAGCTTACAATACGACCATATATAGAACAAACAAGTTAAAGGCTTTCAGCCACCCCAATAATAATACAAGCCCATTAAGATAAAATTAATGTAAATGGTCCAATCCATGACAGACATATCACGAATTAATAATAAAAACAAATCGCTATTAGAGTCTGTTTGATTGCAAAGGTGGAAAATAGGTTGAAAGAGAATGAATTCTAGAGAATTGAATTGCATAGAAATTGTTTTACTGGAAATTGTAATTAATTATGTTTGATTGGTATAATTTTTCACATGAAAAATGTTGAAAGTTTGGTTCACGTTTGACTTTGTTTTTCATGGAAATTGTCCATTAAAGTGATAATTTCTTTTATTATTGGATCTAGAATTTGTTTCACTTGAAAAAAAAATTATTACCATACCTAATACCATTCATTTGGCTTTGTTTTGCATGAAAATTGTCAATAAAAGTGATAAATTTATTTACCATTGGGTCTAGAATTTTTCCTAATTGTCCAAAAAAAAAAAGTTGGAAAATGAAAACCCACCTAGAAGGTGGGAAAGCAATTTCAACCAAAACAAGGAAAATGTGCACGTGTGAGAGAAAGTGAGAAAAAAAATTTCACGTAAAATTTTTGCAATCAAACAGGTAAAAAGTAGAACATGGAAAATCAATGGTATCAAACGGCCTTAGAAAATTTTGTACCATCATTGCTACATTTTTTACTGCCACATCCTATGATGACTTGGGATAAAAAAATTACGATTTACAAAAGTGGAACACTTTTAATCTGCAAAAACGTACCATAAGGAACTTCTTGAGATCCCTGCCAGATGCAATTTGCCTTAACACGGCAAGGGCACGATTGATCTCAATCCTAAGAGCTGAAGCAACCTGAAGAAATGGATCCTCTGGAAGGTGAACTTCTGGTATATGTGGAGGACGTCTGCAAACAGAAATTCATGCATACATTATCAGCAATGCATAGCAAACAATTAATTATAGATTCAAAGACTTGGATAAACTCACTTGTTTATAAATGTTGACACACTGGACCACAAAAACAAGACTGTGAGGGCAAGAATCGATATGTGGCAGACCAGAGTAAGCAAATGGTAGTCAAGTAATTCGAAAAGGACCCAGGCAGCTGTTACCCCACCAAGTACGGCAGCAGATATTTTCTTGTTCCTCCACAATAATACGTCAGCAGCTACATAAAAAAAAAATGCCACATTATGTTCCAAGAACAATGTAATTTCCGTCCAATTCACCTTCTACCATCATTACTATCCTAATTACATAATTCATTTCTGATAAGGACACAAATTCTAAACAAAAAGACAAATTTGATCAACGACATAAATCGTTCCTGTTCCGTATATTTACTCTCCCGCTAGTTCCAGATTTATTTCATCAGCAAAACAGAATCCACAATATCTACAAACTCACAGATCAAATCTAAGAGCCATAGACACTAATCCAATTACAAAATTGAATCTAAGTCGAGGTTTGCATTTCATTCAAAGATACGAGTTTAAAATTTCGCTAATCTAATGAATTTTAGAACCCCTAAAACCCTAAGAACACGACACAAAAAATACGTAGTCAGTGAATCACCTTTTTGACTCTCTACATGAGCAATAAAAGTTTTTACTTTACTTAAATAGAAAACTCACAGTATATCCATAGATATACATTCACAAATCATTAGAGGTTTCTACAAACTTAATTAAAAAATCACCGATGAAAATATTAGATCTTATCTCCTCTAGAAAAACGTATAAAAATTTACCATATACAAAAGGATCCACAAGTGTTAATTCATGTGTTTTGTGTGCAGGGCTAGCAAATTAGAACATACGTTTGCCTCCACCAAAGACTTTGTGGACAGGTTTTTCCCGGCCGAACAACCGGTAAATCTTGGCCTTAACAGATGAAGGAGAAGCCGACTTCTTCTCGGAATCTGAGTCCGACGAAGATGACGACGAATCGTCGCCGTGAATCTTCCCCGCTATCTTGTCTAACAACGACTCCTCCTTCGGATCCGAATTCTCTACATGATCAGCCATCCTCAAATGGATTCAAATTCCAAATTACGAAAACCCTAAAATCAAAATCGACAGAGACTCCCAACAACGGAGTGTGGTTTGTGGGTGTAAAATCAATAGAAACGGAAGTGAGGGGGAGGTTTTAAGTACGAAGGGAGTCACAGTCTGGATTTCGATTAGGAAAATTTCCATTAGAAATCACCATCTTTGATTGAATTTTCATTTTAGTCATTCAACCTTTTTTCTAATTAAATTCACCACCAAAATTTTAATTGTATATTATTTAAGCTTAGTCCAAGAGAACAATCCTTCATAAAAGTTAAAAGACTTTTTACATGATAAAAGAATTCTTGCATTCATGTGAATCATGTCCAACTAAAGCAACAAAGGATGATAAAATGTCCCACATTCTCGTCGCTTCATGTTGCTTGATCGTGAACAGGGGCAAGAATTCCCTTGCGGCGAGGAACATGGCTCTAGCTCCAAACTCGTTCCAATTCTAATTTATTTTAATTTTTTTTGCTTTAAATTTAAATCAAATTTAAAAAATAAAAAAATAATGTTAAATAAATAGGTAAGTGAAAAAATGATGAAAAATGAATTTTAATTTTCATCCCACCTCTTGAAAATTCCCAACAAGGTAGTCGACAGAAGGTCGCCTTAGCCTCGTCCCACCTAGTTACCATGATACCATTTATACAACAAATAATGTTAAAAGAAATTCAACATAGAAAAGCACGCTAGCCTTACAAGAAAAAAGTCAAAAAAATTGAGATTAAATTATAATCGTAACAAAAGTGAGATAAAAGTATTAAAAATGGAGTGACTTAAAAGAAAATGTCACTCAAATTTGGATGACCTCTTAAGAATATTTTATCCATTTCTATAACTTTTTCAAGTAGCGTCTATCAAGGCGTGACGGCGTTTTGAAGACGCAAAAGCGCAAAGACTTGAGGACGTTAAATATGACGGCGAGATTTATTTTGAAATTGAAATAATATAGGCGGTGAGTGTGTTCTTCTGCATTATGTGGGTGGGTCACCGAATAGGGACACGCGTCGACAGAAAAGCGAATTGACACTTGATTAGAGTACAGGACGGTGACTTTATGAGGTGCAAATTTGGACTTTTAGTTTTAGCAGGCTTATTTGTCCATTTTGCTATTATTGGGGCGTGGGGCTTTCTTTTTGTTGCCAACTTTTAATTACAAATAAATATTTTTTTATTAAAAAAAAAAAAGTTGACTTATTTTTTACTTACTGAGCTCCAATTTGATAGGAATTAAAATTTAAATTTTAATCACATATTTAATGGTATACATAATTTTTTAATCATATATTTCATCAATTTTTATTCTAATTTACTAAAATTTTCATAATCAAGTTTTGTACTACAAAATAAAGAAAGAAACTTGGCTTGAGTCAGGGACGAGGTGGGGACGGGGATCAAGATCCACACTTCAATAACCACCCTGAACCCATGCCCCGTTTAACTTTTATATGCCCCATTAGTGGGGATGTGTGGAGATGGGATGGAGAAATCCCCGACAAGCAAGTTTGGAATGGAGTTTTTGCCCTGAATCTGTCATGTTGTCATTCCTAATTGTGTAACATAATGCGGAGGATGGAGATGATTTTAGACCATAGGATAATTAATATGAATAACATTTTTTACTAAATGATGAAAGAAGATTATCCATATTAATTCACCATCATATCTTTCACATACATGAATACGGTACACCAAATGTAGCCTAAAAATTTACAGTTTCACTAAAAGGGAAAGTGCCTCAAACAATGCAAAGAAAGTATGCTTGGTTCGGTATTGTTGTGTTTTTGAAAGAAAATGGTAAATTTTTATTTCGAAATGGTTGCAAATTCAAAATCTGCATCTGAATGTTTGGCAAATAAAAGTGCTTATTTCTGAGTTTGTATACAATTACTAAGAGTCTGTTTGGTAACAATTAAAATTAAAAATATGACTGTTATTGGATCTCACCCATCTAATAAAAGTCAACAGTAACGGCTAGTTTTTCAATTTTAATCCAATTTTAATCTCTAGCAAACATGCTATAAAATCATCATTAATAGTATTATAACTTTTATTTTCAATTTATAATAATAAGTATTGTCATCAAATATTTTTTTTAAAATACTGTATTCACTATAATTATTTAAACTCAAAATATTAAAATCTATTAAATCTCAAAAATTATAAAATTACAAAATAAAAGCAACTCCATATTTAATAGAAAATAAAAAAATCAACTAAATTCAAATGATCTTTTATCCATCAGAGTCTGTTTCTCAATATCTTCATTTTCATATCATAAGAAGAAATATCAAATAAATTTAAATTATTTCTAATTTGATTTATGAAAGGAGAGATTTTTTTATTATTGGAATACAAATAAACCTAGGATAAATGAGTTCCTTTAGTTAATTAAGGTCATAATAGGTACTAGTGAAAGCTAAAATCAAAATTTGAGAAGCTGGTTTCATTTGATTTGCATTTCGATTTTTTAGTTTTGAATTCATTTTAAATTATCTATTTTGAGGGTGTGTTTCAAAATTACAGGAAATGTGTTTGATTTATCATTCTGAAAAATTATTTCTCAAAACAAAAAATTGAAAAACATGTTTGATTTAAAACTTTTAGGAATCGTTTCATTACATTTTATTCATTAAAATTTGATTTTTTTTTTCCAGTCAAATATAACAATGTTTTGCAAATATATTATCAAGACGTTTATATGTTTAAAGTCGGTGAATTTTTCAATAATTTTTCCTGTTATAAAAATAAATACAAAAAAATAATAAATTGACTTGATAATGTATAGGAAATAAAAAATAAAAATCGATTATGTAAACAGAAAACTACAGAATGTGACGATACGATTGCAATAGATTGTTCAATAGCAAGTAGACTAAGCTTACAGGCTTAAATACTGATAGTAGAAATAAACTCAATTAGAAAATTAAAACAATAAAATAATCATTTAGATTCATGAATGAGTCGCCGTAATCCTTCCTTATTTGCGTAGCAATTGTCTCATTTGAGTTGTTTGACTAGCATCAAAATCTATGATTTCTTTATCTTAGTTGACTTTAGCACATCTGTGCGACATGCAGTAGGGATTTTCTTTGCCTATTTGGATAATTGTTAATTAATTTCAAAATTGGAAATTTTTATATAACGCTCCAATGCAATATTCAATAATGTTTCGGCACAAGAAATGTCTATAGTTCAACAACTCTTCCTTTTCACGTAGTCTTCTCGTCCACTTTAATCACACAAATGACATCCTCAACCTTGATAAAAGGCAAGAAATAACCTTTCCATGCATCTTTATACAACACTTGGTTTAGATGATACATAAGTCAAGTTGATCTTCGTCAAAATCTCACACTTTCTTGATGACATCCATGAAAGAAAGGCTTGCTACACAGGTCTCATCATTTAGCAGAGAAATTATACTGTTAGGACGTCGTGGTACGGGACACCCAATTACAACTAAAGTAGAAATGAGAAAAAATGATGAACACGATAATTTTACGTGGAAGAATCACGGGCAAACTGTAGAAAGATTTTACTATAGCAAAAGGATCACAACACTTTCTCTCTATAGATAAGGAGAGCACAATTGACAAGACCCTCTCTCTTATAATAGGAGAAACACACTCTGAAAAAATGAAAAGATTAAAACTATTTAAGAGAAACTCGCTATTTTTTTCTCTCTAAAACTCTCTCTTTTTCTTAGTGTTTTTATGTACTCCAAAATGGGATGATATCATATGTGCTGTAGCAAACACATATATATAGAGGTCGTGAGGTGGTTGTCCATTAGCTTATTTGTAGTTTTCCACTTGCTAACTTTATCCATTAGCTTTGTAGCTATTCACTTGCCAAGAAGATAAAGCCAAAAGTCTTAATGAATAAGAAAGCCAAAAGTGGCTTAATGGATAAGAAAGCCAAAAGTGGCTTTACAACCAACATTTCTCCCACTTAAATTTACTTTTACCATAACTCTTCTATCCTTTCTACATTTGCCTTTTCTTGCTGTTTACGTTTCTGCTAAGCCAATAGAGGATCGACACCAAGTAAACTTGTCATTGTTGATTTAATCGGCTTCGTTAACAAATTTGCTAGATTATTTTAGTATGAATTTTTTGTATATCCACACTTTTTCTTCCACCTTCTCACGAACGAAGTAATACTGAACTCATATGTGATTTGTCTTCGAGTGAAATGTTGGATTCTTTGTAAGTGCAAAACGCTCTGACTAACACAAAATAGAGCAATCTTTTCTTGTTTGTGTCTGAGCTCCTCTAGTAGCATTTGTAACCATATTGTCTGTTTGCTAGCTTGTGTAGCTGTGACGTATTTTGCCTATGTCATAGAAATAGCCAAGGTAGACAGTAGTTTCGAAACCCAGCTTACAGCTCCTCCAGCAAGAGTAAATACACAACCTGTTGTGGACTTACTTTTGTCAAGATCACCTGCATAATCTGAATCAACATAGCCTCTGACTATAAAGTCTGATCCTCTATAACATAGTGTAACTTTTGAGGTACACTTGGCATATCTCAAGATCCTCTTTACAGCACTCCAATGCTCTTTACCAGGATTCGCCATGNCTAGGACTCATTCTTGAGGATAACTTGAAATTAATAGGAAGAGGGGTAGAAATTGGCTTACAATCTTGCATATTGAAGCGCTGCAAGATTTTCTTCAAATAGTTCTTCTGTTAAAGCCAAATCTTCCTATTATTTCTATTTCCATAGATTTGCATCTCTAGAATCTCGTTTGCTGGTCCCAAGTCCTTAATTTCAAATTCCCTAGCTAACTGTGCCTTCAACTCTTTAATACGATCTTTATTAGGGCTTGCTACCAACATGCCGTCAATATACAACAGCAGAATAATAAGTTACCATCATCAAATATCTTATAGTAAGCACAAGGATCTGAACTAAGTCTGTTGTATCCGAGGCTTATGATGAAGGAATCAAATCTCTTATACCAACACCTCGGTGTCTGTTTGAGACCGTATAGAGATTTGTTCAGCTTGCAAACCGAGTTCTCTTTTCCTTTTTCTTCAAAGCTTTCTGGTTGGAGCATAGACATTTCTTCTTCAAGTTTTCCATGAAGAAATGCAGTTTTCACATCCAACTGCTCTAAGCACAAGTCAAATGTAGCACACATCGCCAGAACTACTAGAACTATTGTGACTTGAACAACAAGAGAGAATATTTCATTGAAGTCAATACCTTCTTTCTGAGCAAATCCTTTCACCACCAATCTAGCACGATACCACTCCACTTGGTTATTGCCATCTCGTTTGATCTTTGTAAACAAATTTGTTCCTAATGGTCTTCCTTCCTTGTGGTAGTGGAACAAGATATTGTATCTCATTTTTATGGAGAGCTTCAATTTCTTCTCGCATTGCTGTCATCCACAGAGAAGCTTCTTGGCTTTTTGTAGCCTCACGGAAAGTTGACGGCTCTCTATCCTCTGTTAGTAGACAGTATGCAACATTTCCCTTCATAATGTACTCTGAGTCCCAAGCTAGTTCTCTCCTCTCCTGAGTTGACCGTTAAACTTGTGGAGTTGCAAACTCGGTTTGTTCTTTTTCTTCATGCTCTGGTGCTACTTCAGAAGAATCTAGAACTTTTTGTTCTAGTCTATCTTCAACTTAAACTATAATAGTCTTTGATTTCTCTTTTGAAGTGCTACTATCTTCTTTTTCTTGCAGTTTATCTTCTGCAAATATTACATCCCTGTTGATTATCATCTTGTAGGCAGTGGGATCCTACAGGCGGTACCCCTTAAGTCCATCAGCATACCCTAAGAAAATACATTATGGATTTTGGATCCAGTTTTGATATTTCTTGGGCGTTGTACATAGCGTACACAAGATTTCCAAATGTATGTAAATGAGAATAATCAGTTGGCTTATCGGTCCACATCTCTATTGGCATTTTAAGAACAATTGCGGCTGATGGTGATCGATTGATCACATAACAGGCGGTCTTAACTACTTCTGCCCAAAATGACTTGGCCATCCTCGTTGTTCTCAACATCGCTCTTGTCCATTCTAACAAGGTTATGTTCATTTGATCTGCTACTCCATTTTGTTGTGGAGTGTATGCAACTGTAAACTGCCTCTTGATACCTTCTTGTTGATAGAAGTTATCAAATTCATCACAGGTATATTCTCCTCGATTATTTGTCCCAAACACTTGATCTTCTTTTCAGATTCAAGCTCCACTCGCGCTTTAAATATTTTGAAAACTG
>CAIGRF010046982.1:0-20331 GCA_903798235.1 Fraxinus ornus | reverse complement strand
GTACCTTTTTGCAACGTTTATTAAACGTTGCGAAAAGGTAAACATTTCGTAACAGCCAATATACGTTGCAAAAAGTAACATTAGCAACATTCATTTGAAAAATGTTGGCAAAACTCAATTACATTAACTATTTGCAACATTCACTTACTAAAATGTTGCCAAAAGACCCTTTTAGCAACATTTATAAAAAAATGTTGCCTTTTAAGTGTTGCAAATGATCATTTTTGGTGTAGTGTATAGGCACATTGCCAAATAACGTTTGTTGGGTTTTAAAGTTGTGGGCAATCTTCTGAGAAACCTTTTGTTGTAAAAGAGTTTTTAAAAGTCAAAGTGTTAAGTGGTTAATTAGAAGTCTTAGGGTTCGAGGATGGAACAAGAAAAAAAGAGTTGTCGCAATTTCGCTAGCCTATCGCCCAGTTGATACTCGAGCGGTAAAAATAGAAGTTACGTCCCCCGCCTGTCACCTGGACTTCGTTCGAGCAACATACTGTCGCTCTCCTGTCACTTAAGTGACATTGTATCATGAGAAAACCTTATTCGTTTTTTTCAAGGTTTTATCCGGCCCATACTATCCAAAACCTCTTCACTATATATGCACTCTTCCATTCGAAAAAACTAGAGTTGATCATTGAGAGAAACAAGAGATTACTTTATCCATATCATTCCTACAGTTCAACCTTCTTATTGATTTCATCTTTGCATCGAAAACATCAACTTCACATAAACCAAACACCAAAAAACATACTTCCATAACATCGTCAGATTTCTGAAGATCGAGGAAGGTGGCTGGAGATTCTGGCTATCGGAGAACAGAGAGTTCTCATTGATCCACATGAGATAAACGAATTCAGAAGGCCAGGAGGTGGTGCAGAAGCACACAATGCATGAGGGCTTTGGTAATTACAGTCAGAAGGTCAAAAAGTACTAGAGTTAGTCGAGTTTGACAATACTGTAAGTTGATTCATTTATAATGGACTTTTACTAGCTTGAGCCCAGAATTTTCACCCAGTTATGAGTTTTCTCCATCATCAATTTTCAAGTGTTATTTATTTTTCAATAACTTATTAACTGCGATAATTCAACATAGGATAGTTGTGCATGTGAATTCATCTGAATTAATTAATAACTTTGATTTGTTGCTTTTATTAACTGTAAATTTAAATTCCGTATAGTCATCTATTCATCCCATCTAGGTGTTAGTTTGGTCGGATTTCATTATTTAAAGTGGTATCAGGGCCTCATTTCGATTCCTGACCCATTTTTAATCTAGATGAGTCAGTCACTTTCTGTGCCTCCATTTTCTAACGGAAGCATTATGCATATTGGAAGGTTAGAATGAGAAAATTTCTTAAGTCTCTAGATGAGTGGATTTGGGTTAGTGTACAAAATGACTGGACCACTTCTTTCTCTACTGTTTAAGGTATAGTTACCCTACAGACATTTCTCTTTAGACTAAAGATGAACTAGCTGAGTGCAACTGGAATAGTAAAAGGGCTTCATGCCTTGTTTATGGCAGTGTGTGCTAAAGAGTTTATGAGAGTATCGATGTGTGAAATTGCGAAAGAAGTTTGAGATATTTTAAAGACTACACATGAGGGAACTAAAACCATTAATAACTCCAAACTGTAGTTGCTAACAACTAGGTTTGAAGAATTTAGAATGAACGACGATGACTCGTTCCATGAATTCTATGAGAAGTTGAATGACATAGTGAACTCTAGTTTCAATTTAGGTAAAAAATCTCTGAGTCTAAAATAGTTCAAAAAGTGCTTAGATTCTTACTTGAGAGGTTTAGAACCTAGATCACTGCGATTGAAGAGAGCAAAGACTTAGATACAGTTAAGATATATGAACTTGTAGAATCTCTTCAAACCTATGAACTCACCATATCTCAACCAAAAAGATTAAATCTGTAGCTTTGAACACCGTTAAAGAAGATGAGTGTGAGTCACTGACACTGAGACCCTTAGGGATGATGAGATAGCTTATTTTGTAAAGAAATTTCAAAAAGTTCTCACGAATAAGAGAAAACCTCAAGAGAGGAAGAATGATCAGTAAATTTCAGAAAGATAAGCGTGATAAGACTAATGCTAGGAGTTCTAGTAGGAAATCTTAGTCAGTTAGATGCCATAAGTGTCAAGATATTGGTCACTATAGGAACGAATGTTCTAACTATAAGAAGAATTTAAATAAAGAAAAGGGTAAGGCATTGGCTGTCTCTGACTAATGATGAATCCAATTCAAGTGTTTAGAGTGATACCTCTATCAGTAAGGATGAAATGAAATTTATGGCATTCACTCCTGTACTTAAGAATGAATCTAATAAGGATAGTGAAAAGATGGAAAATGATAAACGTAATGATAATTCTGAGGAAGATTTTGAGGATGAGATAGATATTTGCGAGGCATAGTGATAGTTATTTGATGAGAATCTTAAGATAAAAAAGGTCAATAAAATGGTATTGAAGAAGGTTAATGAACTTGAGATATAGAGAGAGAAACTCATAGTTGACCTTCAGAATTCTACCAAAAATCTAAGTGAGTTGAGACTTGTCAATACAACCTATAAGCTAAGGTTAAAACCTTAACAAGTGACCTAGAAAAATCCAAAACTCAACTTCATTACTTCTTGAATGGTTCTAAAAAACTTGATAATATGTTAGGGATGAACCAACCAGTTGGAAATAGGCAGGGTCTAGGATATGTTCAAACTGATAACAATACTTCTAGTGCATCCAAGACTACGTTCGTCCTAACCATCAACAAACTTAGGAATGTTAATAATCCTGAACCCAAGGGCAAAAGTGTCTTAGGACCTAAGCATACTAGACAAGTAGGACCAATCGACCTATAAATCAATATCAACCATCAAGTAGTTTTGAACCTAGGTTTATTCCCACTTGTCACAATTGTGGTACTTTGGGACATACAAGGCCTAGGTGTCATAAACTTACAACTAGAAGTACAAGTCATGATATCTCTAGCAAGGTTAATTTTCTTACCAATCAGGTTAGCCACTTAATTGAGATGATGACATAGTTGACTAGGATTACATCTACTTCTAAGAAGATTTGGGTTAAGAAAAGTGATCTTCCTAGGTATAATGAACAATTTAATTGATATATTGCCCATGTTGCACTTAAAGCTCCAAATAACTCCATGTAGTATCTTGTTAGTGCGTGTTCTAGAAATATGTGTGGTAATAAACCTTCGTTCTCTACCCTTGATCATTGGAATGACGGTATGGTTACTTTTGGAGACGAGGCTACTGCACCTATTCTTTGTAAAGGTACTGTTAATATTCTGGATTACTTGCTATCTCAAATGCACTTTATGTGAATGGTTTAAAGTTGAACTTGTTAAGCACTAGTCAAATATGTGATGCTAATTTTGAAGTTAATTTTGTCTAGAAAATGTGTACTGTTTATGATTATACTGGCAACTTTGTCATCGAATGTGTAAGGACTTTTGACAATTGTTATGGAGTTCTTCCAAATTCCAACTATGTGTATAATAGTGCCAAGATTGATGTGACTGAAATGTAGCATCAAAAACTCGGTCATATGAACTATAAAAGTTTGTCTAAGTTGGCTAAGAAGGAACTTATTAATGGTTTACCTAAACTTGAAAAAATTGAAAATACTATACGTGGACCATGCCAACAAGGTAAACAACTTAGATTAAATCATAAATAAACTTCTAACATCTTGAAAAACAAGCTTTTAGAATTACTCCATATGGATGTTATGGGACCATCTCAAACTGAGAGTCTTGGTGGTAAACGTTATATTTTGGTTATGGTAGCTGATTTCTCTCGGTATACATGGATTGAGTTGTTGAGAGAATAATCTGAAGTGTTCAGCCTTATTATATCCTTGTGCAAGAGGTGTCGAAATGAGAAAGACTTCACCATAACTAGAACTCGTAGTGATCATGGGAAAGAGTTTTAAAACTCTAACCTTGAGAACATCTGCATGGAGAGGGAATCCAGCATGAGTTCTTTTCACCGATCACTCCAAAGCAAAATGGAGTAGTTGAGAGGAAAAATCACATGCTTAAAAAAATGGATAGAGCCATGCTTCATGGTAAGGAATTAGCTATGTATTTCTGGGGTGAAGCCATCAACATTGCATGTTACATAGTGAACATGGTTTACCTTAGACCTAAAACTGATAAGACACCTTATGAGATCTGGAAGGGTAAAAGCCCTATTGTCAAATACTTTCGTGCGCTTGGAAACAAGTGCTATATTTTAAAAAAAGAGAGAATTTAGGCAAGTTTGACTCCTTCTTAGGATACTTTAGGAACAGTCGAGACTATCGTACACGAGTTGTGATGGAGTCCATAAATGTCATGATAGATGATGCTTTTAGTAAGGGGGAGATTGGGGAGAGTTAGATCACTCGAGTGTAGGTCCCGTTATGGTAGCTGAACCTAAAGAAATATCAATTCCCGATCTCCCACAAGTTTCTAAAGGCCTAGAAACTTCCAATAAGGAGTCTTCACCTGATCATAAATCTTAACCTCCCAAGGAACCTTATCTAGATTTAAGTCTGACCATCCCAAGGTCAATATTATTGGGGATGTAGATGAAGGGATGAGATTTCGCAAGAGGGTTTTAAACAACCTGACATTTGCTAGTTATGTGTTTCAGATCGAGCCTAAGAAAGTAGAATATGCCCTTAGTGATGAATGTTGGGTAAATGCGATACATGGGGAGTTAAATCAGTTTGTGAGAAACAACGTATGACATTTAATCCCTAGGCCCGATTATTGTAATGTTATAGGTACTAAGTTTACTAAGTGGATATTTAAGAATAAGACTGATGATCAAGGCACCATAACTAAGAATAAGGTTAGGTCACTTGCCCAAAGATATGCCCAGGTTGAAAGGGTTGACTTTAATGAGACTTTTGCTCCTGTAGCTCGCCTTAAATCCATTCGAATTCTTCTGGGCGTTGCTTGCACCTTAGGGTTCAAATTATATTAAATGGATGTCAAGAGTGCCTTCTTGAATGGAATAATTCAAGAAGAGACTTATGTTGAACAACCTAAAGGATTTATTGATCCTAAGCTTCCACATTATCTCTATAAATCGAATAAAACTTTATATGGTCTTAAACAAGCTCCTAAAGTTTAGTATGATATACTAATTACATATCTCGTGGAACATGGTTTTTCAATAGGTGGTGCAGATAGAACTTTATTCATAAGACACATTGAGGAAACCGTCACCATTGCACAGATTTATGTTGATGACATCATTTTTGGTTCTTTTATTGACTCTCTTGCTCATGAATTCGCTGAATGCATGAAGCAAGAATTTGAGATGACTATGATTGGAGAATTAAGTTACTTTCTTGGTTTCTAAGTAAAGTAAACTGATGATGGGTTGTTCATATCTTAATTGAAGTATGCCAAAGACCTTGTTAAGAGATTTGGACTAGACAGCAAGAAACACACTAGAACTCCTATGAGCACAAGTGTCAAGTTAGGTCATGATCCTACAGGTAAGAATATTGATTAGACACCATGTAGGAGTATAATAGGTAGTTTACTTTATCTAACTGCCAGTTGACCTGACAGAGCATTTAGTGTTGAGGTATGTGCACGATTTCAAGCTAATCTTAAGGAATCCCACTTCAGTGATGTGAAGCATATCATTCGATATGTCAATGGAACCGTAGATTATGGAATCCTGTACTCTAGAGACTCTAATTTTGATCTTGCTAGCTATTTCAATGCCGACTAAGCTGAAAATGCCAACGATAGAAAAAGCACTTCTGAAGGCTATTTTATATTGGTACTAATCTTGTAGATTGGATGAGTAAGAAACAAAATTCTATCTCATTATCCACGACAGAGGCTGAATATATAGCTGCAGGAAGTTGCTGTACTCAACTATTTTGGATGAAGCAGAAGTTGAGTGATTGTGGATTTGAACACTCATTACATGGGTCATCTTAGTTGCTTAATGGAAAAGATTCTACACATAAGATATAAAAAATTGAGAAAAATAATGAGTTGAAAAATAAAAATAAAATATATGCTCAACGTCAGGGAGAGAAAAAAATAATTTTCGTGAAAAAAAATGAGCATCATTTAAAAGTCCTAATATGCTTATTGATTTGACTTTCATTAGTAGGAGATATACTTATTTAACAATGATGTTTAGCATGTCTTTTCTCACAATTTTAGGTTTGGAGTCTTGTTCACTAGAAAATAGTGGAACTAACACACATTAGTCACTTATACACTATACTCCATTTTAAACTTGATTTGAGTATGTGGAAAATTTATTTTATTGATGATGCCTTGTAATCATTTGCATTTTTTAGTCATCCTATATATTGGAGTGCATGCCATGAATTAAAAAAGGTGTTTTTTTTTTTTGAAATTTCAAAAATTAGGTGCTATTTTTGTTAACATGTTTTCGCTCGTTTCTCGCTGAGACGCCGCTCTTGCGATAAAAGCAGAGGTTTTTTTGCCCGCCTAACACTCGAGCGATAGGCCGTCTTTTTGAATGGAACTCATTATGCCCATAAGTCATTTTTCTTTTTCCTTTCTTTCGCGATTTTCTCTTCAAATCTTGTTACCCTTTTTGATTCCTTGACTTCTTCAATGATTGGGCTTCCTACCTCAACAATTTTAGGGTTTAATTTCAACTAATTTACTGGATTTTCAAGAATACATTCGAAATCCCTAAATTGTGTTATTTTCGAATTTTTTGGGGGGTTTTTTTTCTGTATGATTCTTGCATCAATTCATCTATATGCACTTCATGTTTAAGTCATGTTAATGAGTTTCCATGCTGAATTGCATCATGTTTATCCCTGAATTTTCGAAATTGTACCTTCAACTCGAGTTTAGGGTTCTTCGACATTTTATTTTTTTTATTTTTTTATTTTTTATTTTTTCATTTTTGTATTTTTCCTAGATTGACCTCACTTTTGATGAAGGATGGGATATGATTAGATATTGGTTTGATGTGTGTTGATTGCGGTGCATTTTTTCTTGGTTGGATGCTTTGTGTGAGTTAGGAATTGTTATTGCACGCCACGTGTTCGATAAAATTACACAATGTCGTTCATTGTTGAATTCTTGCATCATGTGCCATGAACATTGCACATTATCACCCTTGCACACATTATGATCCTTACATTGCACTTTGGGCGAGGTTTGCCTTGAATTTTGTGTTGACCCCATGTCCCACATGGTTGCTCACCGTTCATGCGACTTTAAGGCACCGCGTCACGGCTTAAGGCACCGTGTCACGACATCAAGGCACCATGATGCCTCCGTCCATGAATTGCACAATCTTCATCCTTGACTTACGTCCCTTAGTTAGTTACCTATGTCCACTAGTTTTTTTTATTGTTTCACGTGCATTATTGTATTTCATTAGTTAGTGTTTTATCGTGATATATAGTGTCTTTAGTTGCATCTATTGATGTGTTTGTATAGCCCACTTATCACATATGCCACCTAAGAGAGCCGGACTACTGTACAAACATTTGGTGTGTCCACTTCCTATAGTAGGTCTAGGTTCATATATGCTACTACCCATGAGGTGTTTGAGACTCAATTTTCTTTACGACCTATTTTAGTAGAACGTGAAGTTATCTTGTACGATCTTTCGCCTGATCCTGGGCCATTTTCACTTCGTGGGGATGAGAACTTTTACTAATTGAGTTGTCTCCCCCATCTAGTCTTCTTGTGTAGGAATTCTATGCCACCTTTAGGGTTTCTCTTCAGGTTAAGACCATCAAGATCACTCCTGATGTCATCTCTAGTCTTCTCCAGATTCCCCGAGTAGTTTACCCTTTGTTTTCGAATTTATCTGTTTACACCCTGCCGACGGACTCGTTTGTCGGCTTGACTATGTTTAACATCCCATTGGGAGGGGTCCTACTGCAATCCGTACTGGATTTCTTCAGACCAATCGAAAGATTTTATTACGCATTATGTGCATGAATTTGTGGCTGGTGTCCCACACCTCTTCCCCGCCCATGGAAAAGGCCAGTTTCTTTATGCTTTATTATATGGCGACTCCATAGATCTTCCTACTTATTTATACCATCAGATTTTACGAGGCTTTTGGCTGACGGGTACTAGGGTATGTCTTCTTTATGCCTGCCTGATTCATCGTCTACTAACGGTTCTTGGAGTTACTTTTCCAGAGGGGGTTTCCATGAGGGTTTCCTGGCCTATTAGCTATACTACCTGATGTGATCCACGTAGCAATAGTAGCTACGCAACCCAACAACGAGATTAGAACCATCCCAAGAAAGCCAATAAAATCGAGGTTTTTGGATTTGACCCAAGAATTGTGAACCAAACAACCAACACAATCGCCGACGATATGAAGACCTCTTAATCACACGCTTGATGAAT
This sequence comes from Fraxinus ornus, assembly GCA_903798235.1. Taxonomy (NCBI): domain Eukaryota; kingdom Viridiplantae; phylum Streptophyta; class Magnoliopsida; order Lamiales; family Oleaceae; genus Fraxinus; species Fraxinus ornus. The sequence goes on along the minus strand of CAIGRF010046982.1, from coordinate 11,937 downwards.
CTAGCCCGGATGTTGAACACTACAAGAACACCGATTCTTGATGAGTTCGAAGTTGTCCAATGAAGAACAAAGGGTTTGAAAGCAATAAAGCCTCACAATTAATTCAATAATAATAATGGTCTCCGTTTACAATGAATGGAATAAAGTATTTATACTAAACCCTAGAAACTAGGTAAAAACGAAATTAACTTGCCAAAACTAGTAATATTTGAGTTCTAATAGGATTCTACTAAAATATGGAAAAAAACGAAAAAAGGAAATTTTTGGCTGAAATTTACCCTTCGCGACAGCATAGGGTTAACCTTCGCGACAGCATAGGCAAAGGTGTCTGAGCCATTTTATTCTCGGGAAGCTCCATCGCGACAGCAAGCATGTTTCTTCTATGCGACAGCATAGAAGGAAGTTTGGCCTCCGTTTTCCATTGCTTGAATCGAGCTCTTCCAATCCAAGTCTGACCTTGACCCCAACATGAAACTTGCTTCATTCTTCAGTATGAATGCCATATCGTCCACCGTAGCTTGAACCAATGTTGCCATCGCCTCCTTTACTCGCCTTGCCCTCGCTCGGGTCATCGGACCAGCTTCCACGATCAATGGATCTTTCTTTGGGCTTGTGTTCGGACTTGTATTTATTGCAACGACATCCTGGATCACATCATCCCCTTCCTCTTGAAAAGGATTCGTCCTCGAATCTGTACCTGCATCAAACAGAGAGAGATCAGACACATTGAAAGTGGCTGAAACATTATACTCACCAGGAAGATCTAGCTTGTAAGCATTATCATTGATTCGTTCAAGAACTTGAAAAGGTCCATCTCCACGTGGCTGCAACTTGGACTTCCGTTGTTCTGGAAAACGTTCTTTTCTCAAATGTAACCAAACCCAATCACCAGGTTCAAATATAACGCTTCTCCGCCCTTTGTTGGCTTGTGTAGCATAGTGCTTGTTCTTTTGCTCAATCTGAAACTTGACCTTCTCATGCAATGCCTTTACCATTTCCGCCTTCTTTTTTCCATCTAAACTACCACGCTCATCAACAGGCAAAGGAATCAAATCCAATGGTGTTAGTGGGTTAAAACCATAAACAATTTCAAATGGAGAAAATGAAGTAGTAGAATGTACAGCCCGATTATATGCAAACTCAATGAAAGGTAAACACTCTTCCCAACTCTTCAAATTCTTATTAATCACAGTACGTAGCAATTGAATCATAGTCCTATTAACTACTTCGGTCTGTCCATCAGTCTGTGGGTGACAAGTAGTAGAAAATAACAACTTAGTTCCTAGCTTATTCCACAAAACTCTCCAAAAATGACTAATGAACTTAACATCCCTATCTGATACAATACTTTTGGGAACTCCATGCAAACGTACTATCTCCTTAAAGAACAAATCTGCAATGTTTGTAGCATCGTCAGTCTTATGGCAAGGAATGAAGTGTGCCATCTTACTAAATCTATCTACCACCACAAAAATTGAATCCCGTCCTTTCTTAGTCCTAGGTAAACCCAAAACAAAATCCATTGAGATATCAACCCAAGGTTCACTAGGTACAGGTAAAGGCGTGTAAAGTCCTTGTGGTAAAACCTTAGACTTAGCCTGTTTACATGTTATGCATCGACTACATATTCTTTCTACATCACTTTTCATCTTGGGCCAATAAAAATGTTCTCCCAATGTCTCTAAAGTCTTTTTGACTCCAAAATGACCCATCAAACCCCCACTATGTGACTCTCGGACCAACAACTCCCTCATAGAACATTTAGGAACACACAATCTATTTTCCCGAAATAAATAGCCATCATGCCTAAAGAATTTATCAACAGCCCCCTTACTACATGATTCAAATATTTCAGAAAATTCATCATCATTCACATACATGTCCTTCACATATTCAAACCCAAGCAATTTTGCACTTAAGGAAGTAAGAAGTACATACCTTCGTGACAACGCATCTGCTACCACATTCTCCTTACCTTGTTTGTACCGGATGACATATGGAAATGACTCAATGAATTCCATCCAGCGTGCATGCCTCTTGTTTAGTTTCCCTTGGCCCCGCAAATGCTTCAAGGATTCATGGTCAGAATGGATCACGAACTCTTTCGGCCATAAATAATGTTGCCAAGTCTCCAAAGCTCTAACAAGTGCATACAACTCCTTGTCATATGTAGGATAGTTGAGTGCTGCCCCGCTTAGCTTTTCACTGAAATATGCAATGGGTCTTCCATCCTGCATCAAAACAGCACCAATACCTATTCCCGACGCATCACATTCAATTTCAAAAGCTTTATCAAAGTTAGGCAATGCTAAAACAGGCGCTTTACATAACCTATCCTTAATAGCCTCAAATGCAAGTTCTTGTTCTACACCCCATTTAAATCCTACACTCTTTTTAATGACTTCTGTAAGTGGTGTGGCAAGTGTGCTAAAGTCCTTAACAAATCGCCTATAAAAACTAGCCAAACCATGGAAACTCCTAACCTCAGTTATGCTCCTAGGTGTTGGCCACTCTTTAATAGCCTTGATTTTATCTTCATCAACTTCTATCCCATTACCACTAACAACATATCCGAGAAAGACAACCTTTTCCATGCAAAATGAACACTTTTTGAAATTAGCATAAAGTTGTTCTTTTCTTAAAACCACAAGCACACCCTTCAAATGCTCTACATGCTCCTTTAAGTCCTTACTATAAATCAAAATATCATCGAAGTATACTACTACGAATTTACCTATAAAAGCACGCAAAACATGATTCATTAAACGCATGAAAGTGCTAGGTGCATTAGTAAGACCAAATGGCATAACCAACCATTCATACAATCCATATTTGGTTTTAAACGCAGTTTTCCATTCATCCCCTTCCCGCATTCTAATTTGGTGATAACCACTCTTAAGATCAATTTTAGAAAATATGCATGCACCGTGTAGTTCATCTAACATGTCATCTAACCTAGGGATAGGATGCCGATACTTTACCGTAATGTTGTTGATGGCTCTACAATCCACACACATCCTCCAGGTTCCATCTTTCTTTGGCACAAGTAACACCGGCACGGCACATGGACTCATGCTTTCCCGCACATGCCCTTTGCTCAGTAGTTCCTCAACTTGCCTTTGCAGCTCCTTAGTCTCCTCTGGATTACTACGATAGGCTGGTCGGTTTGGAATCACAGCTCCAGGTACAAAATCAATTTGGTGTTCGATGCCTCGAATGGGTGGTAGCCCACTAGGCACATCCTCCGGGAAGACATCTTGAAATTCCTGCAACAAAGAAGTAGCCAAACTAGGGAGGGATATGTTAGGCTCCTCATGATTGAGGAGTGATTCTTTGTATACCAAAAGAATCATGGGTAGCCTATCAACTATAGCTCTCTTCAATTCACTCCCTTTTGCAAAGAAGTTTACTCTCGTTTTTTCTCTCCTCTTATTTTCTATTCCCTCTTTCTCTCTTTCTTTTCCCTCACCCTCATTGTTTTTTCCCTCATGTGGCTCCACTCTTTTTTTCTCTCCATCAGCCACATCACAACTTTCTCTCTTATGTTCCCTTTCTTTCACTCTCCTCTCCTCCTCACTTTTTAACTTATTTTGATCTTCAAACACTTGTTGTGGTGTCAATGGAGCAAGAGTAATTGCCTTCCCATCCTTCCTAAAGCTGTACCTATTTTTGTACCCATCATGTATCACCTTTCTATCATATTGCCAAGGCCTCCCCAACAATATGTGTCCCGCTTGCATAGGAACTACATCACACATAACATCATCCCGATAACTCCCAATGGAGAAATTAATCAAAACCCTCCTATTCACCTTAATAGCACCAATATCATTCAACCATTGCAATCTATATGGTTTGGGATGTTTTAACATTGTAAGTCCTAGCTTATTTACAAGTGTGGTGCTAGCTACATTAGTGCAACTACCCCCATCAATAATAACACTACATACCGTATTGTTGACGTGACACCTTGTGTGGAATATGTTCTCCCGTTGCTGCTCCAAGTCATCCGCCTTGATTTGAGCACTAAGAGCTCGCCTCGTGACTAATAACTCTCCCACGGCATACTCCGTCTTTGCTTCTTCGGCAATTTCCTCCAATTCCGGCATGTCTTCATAATCACTTTCACTTTCACTCACCACCTCTCCATTGCGTACCACCATTGTCCTTTGGTTTGGACATTGAGAGGCGATGTGCCCCTTTCCCAAACACCTAAAGCATTGGATATCCCTATTCCTTGTTGGTTGGGCTCCCTCCTTGATTGGAGCCTTGGTTGTAATATCCTCTTTACCCTTTAGCACCTCAGCTCTTCCCCTTTGAACAGCCCCATCACCTTTGTTATCCCACCTCGGTTTCCATGAAGGATTGGAACCCGAAGAACCCGATGAATTCCTAGCTGCCCCTTTCCTCTTTACTTGTTTCTCCACCTTCATAGCCACATGTAGCAACTCCTCCATCTCCACATAATTTTGTAACTCCACTACATTAGCTATTTCCTTATTCAAACCATTCATAAATCTAGCCATGGTAGCCTCCTCATCTTCCACAATATTCGCCCTAATCATCAAAATCTCAATCTCCTTGTGATAGTCTTCCACACTCCGAGACCCTTGATAAAGGCCTTGTAACCTTTGGTGAATCTCCCTATAGTAATGACTAGGCACAAATCTCTTCCTCATGATATTTTTCAATTCCCCCCAAGTATTAACAGGTTGTTCCCTATTCCTCCTCCTCGAAGTCACTATTTGATCCCACCAAGTAATAGCATAATCAGTAAATTCAAGGACTGCAATTTTTACCTTCTTTGTCTCTGAATAATTGTGGCAATCGAAGATCAATTCAATCCTCTTTTCCCACTCCAAATACGCCTCTGGATCACTTCTGCCCTTGAATGTTGGAATAGTCATTTTGATGTTGCCCATGTTTCCATCATCTCCATCACGATCCTGACCCCTTCTCCCATACCTATCTACTCTACCCCTTATTCTTCCCAAATCAACATCCATCAAATCATCTCCATCTGCTCCACTTCCCTCATCAATTTCCTCTTCAAAATTCATCCTACACCCCTGTCTACCTTGCCTCCTTGCATTAGGAATTCCCCGCGAGCGATCCCTACGTAGTTCAGCAATCTCTGCAGCCTGTATAGCCATCCCATCCCGTAAGTCACCAATCAACCTCTCAAACCGCTGATACATGTCATTAGTCATCCCAACTTGTTCCTGATTCCCACTTGATATAGAACCGTCTTTGATAGACATCTTAATTCTAAAATATTTATATGCCTCACCTGTTTCACTCGTGTTTCACTCACGATGGCTTTTTCCCTCTATTAATCTCACAACTCTGCCTTTTTCCACTCGATGCTTTCACCCAAGTGCTTCAAAGTCAAAATCAAACTCAACCAAATCTTATCCTCGAAGAATTCAAACCCGGTTATGAGCGATGTGTGACTCAAGAGAATTATGGCATGAAAGGATAACAAAAGAACTGGACAAGTAGAAGTGAAGAACTAAATGTTAATTCAAGAAAAAATTATGGTTCTTGAATGGAATTTGACACTTTTTTTTTTTTTTTGGACTCAAGAACTGAAATTGGACTTGCTGGAAATACCCCCGGAAATAAATTTTTTTTTTTTTGCAACTGTACGGATGAACAGTAATTTTTTTTTTTTTTTTTTTTTTTATTTTTTTTTTTTTGCTCGGGGTTGTGATTACAAATCCAGCAAAACAAACGAAATTGAATTTGGACTTATAAATAGCCCGAAAAACAACTTTGACTCTTTTTTTGTAATTTTTTTTGGATCAAAGGAAAAAAATTATTACTGGACACAAGAACTGGAAAGAAACAAAAAAAAAGAAAACCAAAGACTCAACAATAAGAAAAGATATAACCTTGATTATTGGAGCCTTGCTCTGATACCAACTGATGTGAACCACGTAGCAATAGTAGCTACGCAACCCAACAACAAGATTAGAACTATCCCAAGAAAGCCAATAAAATCGAGGTTTTGGATTTGACCCAAGAATTGTGAACCAAACAACCAATACAATCGCCAACGATATGAAGACCTCTTGATCACACGCTTGATGAATCTTGCCTAGATGTTGAACGCCACAAAAATACCGATTCTTGATGAGTTCAAAATTGTTCAATGAAGAACAAAGAGTTTGTCCATTGAAGAACAAGAGAGAAAACAAAAGTTTTAATTTATCATTATGAAAAGTCTTATTTTTTACAATGAAATAAAACTCCTATTTATACTAATGCTAGAAAATCTAGTAAAAACGTAATTAGGTTACAAAATATTGTAAAATTGAAAAGAAAATAGAATTCTAGTCTAATAAGGAAATTCGCGTCAAAATAGTTTTCCTGGACAGCTTCAATATTTTGGTCATATCTCCCTCTCCCGATATCCGATTAAGATGATTCAAAATGCGTTGGAAAGCTTACTTCAAGGCTACAACTTTGCTTTAGACATAGTCCTCAAATTCGACCGTATACCCTGTCAAAAATAGGTCTCAATATGAGACTGAAAACCAATGAATAACTTTCGTGTTGATCCAATTGATTTCCGACCTCGTCCCCTTCACCAAACTTATTCCTTGGCATGTTAACTTCAATATTATGGACTCCTTTGCTCGAACATGTAAATGTATAGCTTTTATCATCTCATTGAAGTCTTGGACTTGGCTCAAATCTCTCTTCAACATGCTTCAGATTCTTGATAATTGCTGGCGCATCCCGGATCCTACCACTACCATTTCCTAGAGTAGATCTCATGTTCATCAATCGGCCGGCTGATCCTTTTGATGGCCTATTTTCTTTTGATCCCTCTGATATTCCACCATCTCGGTCTAATATTCCTACTTCCACCATTGCCATTCCTTAGTCATCTACTTCTGCTCCATCACTTACTGATTCTATTCCTTTGTTTGCGTCTGCTCTTGTTGATCATTCGATCACACTTATGGGACTGATGTACGTGCTGATCGAGCAGCAGGCTCATATGATGGTAGAGATTACACAGCTAAGAGCTACCGCTGATCACCACATAGCAGAGTTTGCTAGACTTCGAAGTGCTGCCACTATCTTAGTGTGGAGTGCATTGCATTCGTCGACATTGGGATGAAGGTGTTTCTTCTGACGATAAGACCGATGGTGATGACTATGCTGATGTTACGTATTTACTTAGTTATCCCTTATCATTTGCAACAAAAAGGGAGAGTAGGCTAGGCTAGGCACTATGTAGTATGTCATGATTTTGATTTGAAAATCTTTTTTTGGACGTATATGATATTTGGTTAAACATATATATTTTGTTTTGACACTTTTCAGATGTATATGATATGTTCTTCATTTTAGCTAGATTAAATTTTGATATTTAGTGATATCAATGTTTGGTTTTGATGTGATTGGCTTACATTGATATTACATCTTAATTTAGCTAGTATGTTATTGAATTTAAGAATAATTGTCTCAAATGCTTTTATTCTTATTACTGTTTCACATGCTTTTACACTTGATATTTGGGGGTTTTTTTAGGAAATAGGTTGGACAAAGAAATGCAAGATTCAACCGAGTCAGTTGGTTTTGGGTAGATTAGATTGAATCTATTTGATTTGTAATACATATTTTGTCACATAATGCCAAATGAGGTGTTTGTTAGGTTTTAAAGTTGTTGGCAATTTTTTGACAAAACTATTGTTGTAAAAGAATTTTTAAAAGTTAAAGTGTCAAGTGGTTAGGTAGAAGTCCTAGGGTTCGAGTATGGAACAAGGAAAAAATAGTCACTGCAATTTCTTTAGCCTATCGTCCAGCTGATGCTTGAGCGGTAAAAACAGAAGTTGTGTCACCCGCCTATCGCCTGAACTTCGCTTGAACGACACACCGTCGCTCGCCTATCATTGAGTTGTTGCTTGAGAAACAGTGTATTCCGAGAAAACCTAGTTCGCATTTTCAAGATTTTTATCCGGCCCATACTACCCAAACCTGTTCACTATCTATGCACACCCCCATTTGAAAAAAAAATAGAGATAATTATTGAGAGAAGCAAGAGATTACTTCCCCCATGTCATTCCTAGAGTTCAACCTTCATATTGATTTCATCTTTGCATTGAAAAACATCAACTTTACATAAACCAAACACGAAAATACATACTTCAATAACATTTTTCAGAGTTCGAAAGATTGAGGAAGGTGACCAAAGATCTGGGTGTTGGAGAACGAGGAGTTCTCATTGATCCACATGAGATAAATGAATTTAGAAGGTCGGGAGTTGGTGCAGAAGCACGCAATCCAGGAGGGCTTTGATAATTAAAGTTAGGAGGTCAAAAAGTATTTGAGTTAGTTGAGTTTGACAGCACTATAATTTGATTCCTTTATAGTGGATTTTTACTAACTTGAGCCCAGAGTTTTTACTTAACTACGAGTTTTCTCTATCATCAATTTTCAAGTGTTATTTATTTTTAGTAACTTATAAACTATAGTAATTCAATGTAGGATTGTTGTGCATGTGAATTCATCTAGATTAATTAATAACTGTGACTTGTTGTTTTTATTAATTGATAAATTTAAATCCAGCATAATCACCTATTCACCCTCTCTAGGTGTTAATTGGGTCGAACTTCGTTATTTCAACGTTAAATCCTTGTATTGATATTTCTTTCATTTTTCTATTATTGTGTATAAAATCCAATTGTTACTGTATGTAAATACTTTCAAAATGTTTTCAACTCTTACCAAAGATACCATTACTAATTGATATGTTCAATTTAACGTATTCAAATCTGGGAACTAAGTCCCAACATGAATTGTTGAATTATGCATATGTACGAACCTTGCACTTTTCCCTATATAATTTGACTATTTTAGCATGGAAAGGAGCACAAAGTTTTAAATGGTTCCCAAGACATATGGGAAATTGTTGAGAATGGATTTGTTGAGCCACGAGATCAAGCTGCTCTTACTCAACAACAAAACAATGAATTACAGGAGAATCGCAAGATAGACAAAAAGGATTTATTTTTCGTTTATCAAGCCGTTGATGAAGCAATCTTTGAAAGAATCTCCACAGCACCTTCAAAAAAGGCGGCACGGGGCACTTTGTAGTCAACTGGTCAGGTGAAGATAAAGTGAAAATGGTAAGATTGCAAGCTTTAAGATCTGAATTTGATGTACTTAAAATGAAAGACTTTGAATCGGTGGAGGAATATTTTATTCGTGTTCTCTCAATTGTTAATCAATTGAAAGTAAATGGAGAAGAAATTTTAGATCAGAGAATTTTTGAGAAAATTCTCAGGAGCATGACTAGAAAATTTGAGTTAAAGAATCAAAAGACTTGAACACTTTATCAGTAAATAGTTCGATGGAATCTGTCCAATCTCATGAGCTTAGATTGAATCTGATATCGTTCATTTAGAACAAGCCTTACAATCCCAAGCTTCTTTTAGACAAAATTTTAAAGGGCGATCAGGCGGACGTGGAGGTGGTAGAAATTTTGAGTCCCGAAACGATAACAAAGAAAGCAAGGAAGAATCAAGTTCCTTTTTAGGCCGAGGAAGAGGCAGGGGCAGAGGTAGAGGTAGAGAAAGAGGCCAATGCAGAGATTGTGGTAATTTTTCTCATATTTAGTGCTACAATTGCAATCGTTTCGGCCATTCTAAAGCAGATTGCAGTTTTAAGAAGAAAAATGGTACTAAAATAACTCAAATTTCACGCACTAGGAACAAAATAATGATGAAGATGCTCTTTTTCTGGCTCGTAGAACACAATAAGTTGTCGCTAAAAATGTCTGGTATCTCAACAGTGGTTGCAATAATCATATGACTGGCAATGAGGATATTTTTACAATTTCGGATGATTTTCTCCGAAGCGGAGTCAAGATTGTTGATGACAAGCGTCTCCACGTGAAAGGAAAAGGCTATATTCTTATTCAGACAAAGAAAGCTGTGAAATGAATCACTGGTGTGTTCCATATTCCAGGTCTTAAACATAACCTGTTGAGTGTAGCCGACATTCTTTAAAAGGAACTTAACGTTATTTTCAAAAATGATATGTGCGTGATCACAGGCACAGATGGTATTCCTATTGCAAAAATAAAAATGACTTCGAACAAAATGTTAGCCTTGAATTTTTCATATGGCCAAATGACGTAGCGGAAGATTATAGGGAAGATGAAAATACACACAAAGTGAGAGAAAACTCACGAAAATTTTATTCAACTCAATAATAATCCGCATCAAAGGGCTTACAAGACTTTAAATAGTAAAACCCTAGCATAATTCGGAAAATAAATAATAAAAATTAAAAAAACGATATTTTTCCATAAATAGAAAAATTTGACNATAATAAAAATTAAAAAAACGATATTTTTCCATAAATGGAAAAATTCGATCTAACAACTTAAATGGAAACTCCTAAGATTCAGGATCGTCCTCCAACAAACGGAATACGAATCCGAATTTTATTGAATGAGATATTACCAAAATAAAAATTACCATAAACGGCAAAAAAGCTTAATCGAGGGCCTAAATGATGGAATCTGCCCAAAATCCGACGTACGTCATGGCCAAAGAATTAGGTTAGTAATTCGTCAAAAACGAACAAACCCGAAGTTATCATGAAATCATTTTTTCCCTTTGTGATCCCACTTCATCATAAACTTTAACTCTTTATGCACCCCGAAGTTATCATGAAATCATTTTTTCCCTTTGCGATCCCACTTCATCATAAACTCTAACTCTTTATGCACTTCATCAACAAAGCACTTATTTCATCACTTTGGTGAAGGCTACTTCATGGCTGTGGCATTTTCGATACGAACATTTGAGTTTTAGCTCATTGTCTCATATGTGCCAAAATCATATGGTGAGAGGAATGTTGAACATGGGTCAGAGAGATTATCAATCTTATGAAGCATGCAATCTCGGGAAGCATCATCGTAATCAATTTCCAGTTGGCAAAGTACGGAGAGCCTCAAAGCCAAATGAATTAGGTCACACTGATTTATGTGGACTCTATGCTCATATAGTCAAATGGAGGTAATCGTTATTTTCTCGCTTTCATTGATGATTACAGTAGAAAGACGTTGATTTATTTGCTTATAGAAAAATATGGAGTTTTTGAATGCTTCAATACATTCAAAGCTTTTGTTGAAAACCATGGTGGATATACAATAAAAAACTTTACGTTTCGATTGTGGTGGATAGTTTGTTGTTTTGGATTGTTTTTTGAAAGAAAATGGAATTCGACATCAGTAAACTACTCGTGACACTCCCCAACAAAATGGACTAGCTGAACAAAAAAAAAAAAGAAAAGAAAAGAAAAAAAAAGAACAATTATGGATTTTGAACAAAGATCTCCAATTACCAATTTTCCGGGCTCAGTTTACCAACCAAATCGACACCCAATCGATCGACCCAAACCTTCCAACTATTCCTATCTTCGGTTGCTTTCAATTGTACCCACTTAGGACACAAAGGGAAGGTGTTTTGCAGTCCCAAAGGCGGAGCCACAAATGCTGAAGAACAATGAGAAGATGAACGAGACAAACTACTAGCGGAAGCACAAAGCACAAAAATGAAGCAGCCGTGTCTCTCTCTCAATAAAGGGGTAAAACACACTTAAATGACAAAGTCGTGAAGGAGCAAAATATATAGGATCACTTAGGGTACAATAATGGGCAACCCAACAAGAAGATGATAAATGGGCCAAATAAGCCATCCACTAAGTGAGGAACCGGGCCATGAGCTACTCTAATTAATTAGAATGCTTCCAATGGCCCCAAATAGTTTTAGGATCGGGTCATCAATCTTAGGTGTCGATACAATACTTATCCAACATCCAATTTACAACATCGCCCGGGATTATTGGGTATCAAAAACCTAATAAATCTCTACCTTGATACCCAATCAATCTGCAAGTAACCAAAACACA
>CAIGRF010046871.1:11215-28373 GCA_903798235.1 Fraxinus ornus | reverse complement strand
AGGCGCTGCGGTTTGGAGACCGTCTATCCGAGGAACCAATGCTCAGAGGGGCGGAGGGTGAAGGTTGGTGTTGAAGGCGGTAAGTACGTGTTACTGCAGGTTTGTGAATGCATGTCCATATAAAGTGGTGTCGTTGTTATCCTTGCAACGAGACGGATACGTATTGATATATTAGTGCACTATTTTACCAATAATGTACTAATGATATATGATTATATGTAGGTATTCTCCCTTAACATCCCACTTATAGCATGAGTGTATACTAGTTGTTCGAGCTTGTCGGCCTAAGAATGAGGAGAATGCGGCCTTGAGGCGTTGACCCTCGGGAGCTAAACTCGCGATCCGTGAAACCAGGTGTGAAAGCCCGATGCTGTACTTCAGAGGAAAGCTGGTTGTACCATCGCAATATGTACGATTTCCCAGATTTTGAGTTTGAATATTTAGGGAAGAAAAATTTGTTGGGCGATGGAAGTGAATGTGGAAATGGAGAAGATAGCAGTGGAATGAAGGTGAAAAGGTTAACATTTGCAAAGTCCTATTATCATGGTTCAATTGCAGAATCAATTTTTTGAAAATTCATCATTCGTCGGCGACGGTTTCATGGTTGTCGAAGAATTGCCGGAACCCGACGTCCAAATCAACACCTCTGGTGGCCGGAGTATCTTGGCTCACTCTAGAGTCATGGTATTTTTTTCCTTTCTTAAACACACAAAATTCAATCTACTTCTCGAACATTTCAACTAGGTTTTTTTATTTGGGGTTTTTGGGAATTTTTTTTTACAAGCTTCAGCATCGCCAGTGGTGAAGTGATTAATAGCACGATCGCAAAAGCACCGGAGCTCTGATAAGAAAATTCCTATTCTCGGTGTTCCATATGAAGCCATTACCGTGTTCGTGCAGCTTCTTTATACCTCCAAGTCAGATTCCCATCCTCCAAGGTGGTGGTGGAGGAGATGGCAGTAGCGTCGGCGTTGGGTGGGTGCGGTTGAGCCTTATGATAGTGGTGGTGATTGGTTGGGTTTGGGGTGGAGGTGGATGGAGAAGATGAAGTTGGTTTTTTATTTTTATTTTTAATTATTTGATTTTAGTTATTTTATTATAAGAAAATGTAAAGTTACGATTTCAACTTTTTAAAATTAATCAAAATTATTGTCAAGGCTAATTATCTGGTCAATTAACGATCAAACTAACAGAAATCATCCATTTGGTTCATGTGCTAATTTTTGAAATTCTTAGTATCGTGGGTGGCACAAATGAAAGATTTGGACAAAGTGTTATTAAATGAAAGGTTTGGTACCCCTGCTACGATTATCCCTTTTAAAAATGAATTTGCGGGTGTAAAAGTTATCATTCTTTAGCATGTTTCGCGATGGATATTTCTCTCTTATCTAGGATACAATATGATTTGTGTTGAGATTTTTCAAATAGTACAAATAGTTTTTATATTTATATGATAATTATAAAGGCACAGAAATATGGTGTGAACTGACCTAATTTACCCATTTGGGGGTACTTACAAAAATACCCTTAAAATTAAGGATGATTTGAAAAATCATGTGAAAGATTTTTAGGAAGTAAAAAACACTGTGTAAAATGAAAAAGTGACACAATGTCACTTTTTTTTATAAAAATTGTCACTTTTTTTAAGAAAAAGTGACACAAATTCAAAAAAAAAAGTGACAAACACTAAAAAAAAGTTATAGAAATCAAGAGGTGATTGAAAAAATTGAAATACTAAAAAAAGTGACNTACTTGGTGGATACTTGTATGAAGTTTTTGAAAAAGCTTCTGTTCATGGCAACCATTGGAATTTCAAGCACCATGATTTGTGCAATTTTTCTGTTTATTAGAAGCCAAGCCCATAAAAATGGATGCAGATTAGTCAACTTGCATTGATTGTGCCATTTTCTTTTCATTTGCTGAATATTTCTCTGAACCAAAAGCCTGTCCCGTTTCATACAAAGCAGCTCTCAATACACCAGCAACTTCCATCGAAATGGGTTTAGCGTCCAATTATGGATTCCTTGACAAAAAGAGGATCAATTGAAATAGTCGCTACATCAAAACTAGGTGCAAACAACCAACCAAACTAACCTAGTCGTAAATCAGGATAGACACAAAAACAGCAGCAATTAAACGAGTGAATTGCCTAAATAGGCACTGAACTTTACGCAATGCGTCCAATGGGTCACTAAACTTTAAAAATTACCTAAATGATCACTGAACTTTGCAAAACGTTTCCACTGTGTCACTGAACTTTAAAAATCACCTAATTAATCACTAAACTTTGCAAAATATTTCTATGAGATCACTAAATTTTGCAAAATGTTGCATAGGAGATCACTAAATTAATGACCCCTGAGGAACATTTTGCAAAGTTCAATGATGAATTGGGTGATTCTTAAAGTTTAGTGATCCAGTGAAAATGTTTTGCAAAGTTCGGTGATCATTTAGGTGATTTTTAAAGTTCAATGACCCCTTGGACGCATTGCGTAAAGTTCAGTGCCTATTTAGGCAATTCACTCGCAATTAAACCCAAGAATGTGATTGCATTATAACTTCACAATTGAACAGATGGAGAAAACCAATGTGGCGTGAGATACCCTATGCTCACCCCTGGCTGTCAAACGTAGTAGCTATCTTGGTGGTGTGGTGTGGTGGTGGTGAGTTACAGGTGACACCGGTGGTGGACTTGCCGTGCAAGGAAGCTGGTGCTTATCTGAGTGGTTCATACTGTATCTCAACAAGAAAAATGTAGAATAACTTTTAACAGTATAAAATACTTGATTTCATTACTTCTCAAGTAAAACTGTTGATATCAAGAATGAAGAGACGCACATCAACTGCTCATAAAAGTACAGAACAAGTTGCAAAACAAAACCAAGAAAAAATGATCTTTATCGTCGAATCTAAGTTCAACACTTGAGGAAATATCGGAGTAACAACCAAAAAGCAGAAATTTCGACAAATGGAATTGAGCATGCACATCTATATTCAGGAAACGGCGCCAAAATTTCCAGTAGCTTTCGCATGCTATAGTTACATAATAAATATTCAACAAGTGTGGCTAAATATTCCAAAATTAGTCGATTATTTCTGCACAAGCGGCTCACCAGTTTCCTCAGTTTTGTCCATGGCCTTCTTTGCAAGTTCATAACCAGCAAAATTCATGGCACCTAATGGAGCAATCCAGAAGAACCGAGGAACGGCTCCTTTAAATAAGCCAAGGGGCCCTTCATGACGTAGAATTGATAATGCTACCAATGATAATGTCATGGGCCGTCCCTGAGGAGCAGTCATCATTCTCGTCTTTATCACATCAAATGGAGTAGTCAAGACAGCTGTTAGCCCACCAGATAAAGCCCCAACTGCAATTGTTTCCCATGCTTCTAATTCCCGTCCTAAAAGTTGCTGGGCAGCCTGAGATCAGCGAAATAAATATTTTCATAAGCCTACAGATTCAGTTAAATGCTGAGCACTAGTTAAGACGTACCACCATGGCTATTTACCTTGAAATGGTTAAAAAGATTTAGCCCCTGTTTGGTCCGAATTAAAATTTGATTTTTAATCCAAGTCAAAGTCAAACAATCAATATTAACCACATCTTTTATGGGTCCCACAACTTTTCAACCACATATTTCAAATTTTTTTATCACAATCTACTAAAAATCTAATTTTAACCCTCACCAAACACCCTCATAATTTGGCAATGTGTGCGCGTGAGTGAGTTAACTTAGAACCTAACACCAACCCCTTCATGTCCATGGTATTCAAGCCGTCTACCCTTCGGAATTTGTAAAACCAATCTAGGTTCAAGCATTATCCTTTTCTTGAATACATTCAAATTCAGAAATAAGAACAAACTTGCAAGTAGGATTCTGAATCAATCCAAATGTTTGATCCAGTGACTTGCCTTCTATCATTGAGATTTCTTGCCATTACGCATTTCAAAAATTATGCTTACTCTTTATCAGATCACATCAAAACCACTTCAAATGAGCAATTAAGCTATAAATTGATTGTGTTAACATTCATAGTCATATACAAGATAAAAGTTACTTAAAATAAATAATAATTGTTTGCTACAATGAACCAAACAGATTCTAGCTAAGCGATTATCTCATAATGAATATGCAGTCTCCAGACATTAATATCAGTTTGGCTAAAATTACTACCCATTTTTCTTCTATCACTAGATTCTAGGACATCATTTCCCATCTTCTGTTAGTCATAACATCTATAGACCTCTTTTGTAGTTGAGCGCCGACAATTGTACAAACAGGTGGATTGATGCTAATAAATACTGAAAATCAAAGATGATTGTTTATCTGTTACTCCCAGATAGCATCTATTCACTGGCAAACCTGGCACAGAAGAAGGTATAGTGTAAAGGGACACTTCTGCACCCAGCCAAACTGCTCATTTTAAGCAGCATCCCTGACTAGCGCAAATTACTCTAGCACTTATTGCAATACCTATTTCTTTTATCTCGGGGCACATCAAAAGATAAATAATTGAAGAAGTTTAAGAGAAGCATAAATGTGGTATATAAGGAATATTAAGAAAGCATATTACCTAAAACAGATTGGAGACCAAGTTTGTGGTCAGGAAAATATCAAAACTGAAATTAGGATAAAAGTTACCTTCTTTGACTCAGCATAAAGGCCCATTCCTGCAACATAAAAAGGAACCTCCCGGAACAGAGTAGCACCAGTCCCACGGAAAAATCCCCTAAGACCATCTTGCTGCCAAGTTCCAATTATAGCTTCCCCCACATTGTCAAATAGACCAGCCTGCAACCTTTGCTTTAGCACTTCACATGGTATCCGCACTGCTGTCCCCAGAAAAGTACTACAGAATGATGCTACAGATTGAACCTAGACAGAATCATCGTAATAAGCAATAGAGGGCAGTTAAAGGAAAGTTGACAAAAGAAACATAGCTCATGATAAATTTCCATAAATAGCTAAAATTTTAGTTGCTAAGATAGAAGTTTCAAGCAAAGTAAAATGAGTTCAGAATATCAAGCATCATGCCCTCAATTAGATGAAACATAACTACGACGAGTAATTTATAATGCAAATTACCATCACCAAGAGACTCTTTAGATTTAAAGTGCATCTTGTGCATAACAGAGAGCATATTTAAATTTAAAGAGTGAAATTTTTGACACTCCAATGAACTCTAATTTTAGCTCTTTATTTTTCTTTTTCCCCAAAAAAAAAAAAAAAAATTACTTTTCCTTATTTTTCAATTAATATATATTTTTAAATGTCGAAGGCCAATAAAATCAAATATGGTTTGAATAATCCAAAAAGCAAAGCATTTAGCCACACATTTCATGGGATCCACAACTTTCAACTATACATTTCATCAACTTTTATTAAAATCTTCTAAAAATCTAATTTTAATTCATACGAAAAGGGGCTTAGAGAGGCTATCTATAGATTTAGAGAGGAATTTTTTTTAAATATACTCCAACAACATATTTATCTTTAACACTTAATTTTACTACTCCTAATATGTTATTAATTTTCTCTATCCTTTAGTTTCACCTTCTTCTCTCCAAATTATTATATTATTTTCCTCAATTTTTTGTATATATTATTTAATTGGGTCATTATATGGAGCATTGAGAATTGGAATAATTTGAATGCATTTAATTATAGAGTGGGTTCACTCTCTCTTTTAAAACGTTAATTGGAAGAGTCTTTTGCAACATAATTTTAAGGGTTGACTCTTTAAAATAGAGAGAGTTTCACTTTAAAGAATCTCTTAAAGATACTCTTAGAGCTTAATTTCAAATATTCACTCTCTAAAATAAAGAGCATCTTACATTTAAAGTGTCCCTTGGAGATGCGCTAAGAATCCAAGATCATCTCCAAAATAACATTTCAACCACATACTGACACAAATGAGGAAGCTAGCTCGAAACATTAATATGCAAAACCA
This sequence comes from Fraxinus ornus, assembly GCA_903798235.1. Classification (NCBI taxonomy): domain Eukaryota; kingdom Viridiplantae; phylum Streptophyta; class Magnoliopsida; order Lamiales; family Oleaceae; genus Fraxinus; species Fraxinus ornus. The sequence continues at coordinate 22,421 of CAIGRF010046871.1, read as the reverse complement.
CCATTATACAATGGAAGCAAGACTTAATTAAGAAAGATAAATAAGAGGACAACAGCAGAAAGATGAAAGCTAACAAGAATTATATCATCACGATCCTCACCTGTATGTCTGGAATTGTTGGTGCAACATTAATTAACACAAGTCTGCTTGCTTCGAAAATTCCAGTTCGCAAACCATGGCTGCCATGTTATACTAAATTATTATCTAGAAAAGGAGGTTGAAAGAAAATAATAAAGTGGGAATGTAAGTAAAATATACCTCGAAAATTGACCTAAAATAGCTGGAATGGACCCCCTGTATACCCCCCGGACTCCAAGTTGAGGAAGCTTAGACAAAATTTCTGGAAAGGTAAGAGTTGAAGCTTGTACCTGTGTCTGATAAACCAGCATTGAACTGTCAGATTATTTTTATGAAACAGAAAGATCACATAACAGTTAGGGTCTAAAAGGCGTGGGATTTCAATCCCCTCAAGCCTGGGCTTTTGGGAACAATGGTTGGGTCTCCACCAATTGGTATCAGAGCAATCCCACGTCCTGGGTTCAAATCACGGAAGGGGCGACCCAAGCGAAGTGCCGAATATCAACAGCCAAGTTGATGGACCGGCTGATAATGCGAAGGTCGTCTTGGAGTGGGCCGCCGTGGACGTCGGATTTGAGTCGTGGGGTATTGTTAGGGTCTAAAAGGTGTGAGATTCCAATCCCCTCAAGCCTGGGCTTTTGGGAACAATGGTTGGATCTCCATTAATTCAGAGTCTAAGACTAATGCGAAGATCGAAATTCACCCATACTGTAGCCACCGAAAATAAATTTTCATCTATTTCATCTTGACATGTTTTGTTAATTTTGAGATACCGAGAGACTAAATTAAAAATAAGTTTTATGTCAAAATTTTAGTTTTCGGCCAAATAATTAAGTATTCATCTAGCGAGAAATTTCATATCGATATTAGGCTTGTTTCGAAGCTTATATTAAATGACGAATTTTGGACTCGGGAAAAAGTCATATCGAATAAGTTAGGCCTAAATTATTGTAGTTCAAAGGGAGTCCTATTTTAATTAAATTCAATTCAATCAAACAATTAACTAGTTTAGGCAGGTTGAATTTGATCATTTCCAACGTGTAGTTTCACTGTTTGACTAAGGAAGCATTTATTAATATATTCAAATAAAAATAAAATTATGTTAGCTGAATTCAATCTTTATCCAATTTCCAGCCAGTTAGTTTCTTATGATAGGCTTCAAATTGTTCTAGGAACCATTTGTCTTAATCCTATATTCTAGTTCACGTGAAGATTTCAATAAGATTAAGGTTCTATTATACATTAATGAAAGCTAATTTATGTTGTTGGGTTGATAAGGATTAATAGGAGTCCTAATCCAATTGGACAACAAATTTTGATTAGTGGGACTTTAGTTTCCATTTTTTATAGAAGACTGGGTATATCACAGCTTCCTATTCAAGCCATTTAACAACAATTCATCAGTAATATCATAGGCCAACTAATTCTTTGTGCTAGTCATTTTCAATTTTCAATTGCAAAGGAATTCGGTTCAACATAGACACTTCCTCATCACCACGAGCTAAGGTAGGATCCCTACACTAAGTTGATCGTTATATAATTTAATTTTCATCATACATGTTATTCATTATGTTTATGTTATTCATTATGTTTGTTCTTGAAGTATGTGAAGTGTCTTTAATGGTTCTTCTTAAATGTCAATGTCATAGAGATTAAATGTTTAACTGATGGCCGCATAGGCTCATCAGAACTTTAAGAGATTATATGTTTAACTGATGGTCACAGAGACTCATCAAAACTTTAAGTAGATCGTTTGATCATCGATTTGCTTATTTAGAAGACAATAATTAAGGATGCGTGACTAAGATTATTATGTTCATATAGCCTACTGAGTATTTCTTTAAGATGCTCATTTCTATTTAACCTTTTTAGAGTAATCGAAGATCGTGCGGTGGCTCAACATGAATGACATATAAACTTTTTGGAGAAACTTATTTCTTATGTTTTAGATTGCCACTTCTATGTTTAATAACCGCTAGGTTATCTAAAAAATTGTATTTTAAATCCATGTTTTAAGGCGAAATTTTTTAACGTTTGAACAGGTGTTTAGTAAATTCCAGCATTTTGCCAATATTTTTCAAATTGTACTATGGTCGGTATATTTGGAATTTTAGCATTTTTAATAGGAAAATGATAATTTGTGAGTTATCTATCATATTGAACTGAAAATAGGTCGATCGATGTCCTGTAAAATTTATTATAGCAATTTTAGTAAATTGTGACAGTCAAATGCGGGAAACTCCCATCAGGGCCACTGAGGTGAGTATCCAGCTGTAAACTTCAGGGCCCCGTGCAATTAGTCTAGGTGGGCGCAAGCTGGCTCGGACATCCATGGTTATCAAAAAAAAAATGCGGGAAACACAAACCAGCTTGTTCGAAAAATAATTTTGTGCTTCAAACGTTGTCGTCGAGATTCCAAATTTTTTTAAGTTATGCGTATATGAATTTCATACTTTTCGGTAAAATTTCATAAATTTTCGTCAAGATTTGTTAGGTCAAATAATTTTTGCAAACTCACCATGTAACCATACAANGGAAAAAAAAAAAAAAAAAAAGGAAGCTCCTTCAAAATTGTTTTGTTCCGTATTTTTTCTAATTTTATATGTTTCAAAAAAAATGTTATGATTATATAATTTGAGCACATAAATTCTAATTTAGAAACTTTCTTAAATCTCGAATTTTTAGAGATTAACGTTAAAGAACGCATTCTTGGTAACGCGCTGAGTTATTAGAATTCGGGGCTTTACACATCATACATATTAGATCAGTGGTTTTTATAAGTTTGTGAGGTTTCATAATTCTGTTTCTGCTATAAAACAGAAAATATGGTACATTATATAAAAGAATAGATATTGTTATGGTGCAGCTGACTGAGCTAACCACATAGCAGGCACAAAGGAAGATAAATGTCAATCATTTCCAGTACACTTGAAATGTCATGCGCCTTTTACATATCATTCAGCCTTTCCTTCAAGCCATAGTGATCACATCTTTAAATGTAATTACAAGTAAATGTATAGTAAAGAACCAAATCTTCTTAGTACTCCAGTTGCTGCTGAAGATTAATTGAAAGGGATATCAGGCTTTTAGCAATCCTGGTGGTTGAGATTGATCATCAATTTATCTCAAGTTACTGACCATGCAAAGCATCATTTGAGTTTTAAAATGAAATTCTGATACCAGTAATGCCAATACTGATTTTCGTGCTTGAACATAAATATGAAAAATGCATCGTCAAAAAATAAGTCCAACACCATAAAAAACAGGAATACCAATGCCTGTAAGCGATAAACATGTTCATAAATAATCGTGCCTCCAGTTAGAATTTTTTAGAAAACTAGTATCAAATATTAATTTGAATTCAAATGCAATATTTAAGAAGTATTAAGATATACTATACAAATATACTCAATAAATTCAAAGTGCTGTCGATGAACCATACTGCATTCACGTGTCAAGTGGATTAATATTTATAGTGGGCTTAGTTTTTAGATAAGATCTAGAATCTACAAATGATTTAACATTTTTTTTCGAATAGACAATTACAGATATAGAACACGTCCTAAAATATTAGTAACATTGACATTGACATTGATGTGCACAAGTGAAATTTATCATTAGATAGTAATAGAGATTCACAATCGGGAACTATGATCTCAAGGAAGAACATGATGCCAAATATTTATGTGTACAAAGACTAGTTTCTCAAGATTTTACCTTGATGGTGTCAACAGGATGCATTAGAGCTGTAGATAATGCACAAGAAAGACCTCCAGCCAATGCTGATTTTAGAACACTTCCAGCAGGTATTTGTACTGGCGGAGCAACAACCACTACAGTAGCAGCCTCAAACCAGATACTCCTGCAGGATTACCCAAAAAAAAAAAAAAGTGTTCAATTTCAGTAACCATTAGTAGCTACTACAATAAGGAATGATTGATACAATACCTCATGCAAAAGTATTAATGCAAGGATTTGTATATAGATACATAGATAATAACACATTTATCTTAGTAAATAACCAATAAAATATCTTCTTTTTTTTTGGTTAAACGTTTTTACTTGAATAATTCGACTAAATATCTATAAATAATTTCTCTCATTTTCCTACAGTCATTCATTTCTTCAATAAGATATCTCCCACTTACAACTAAGAAGTATTATACAACCATCTGCTAGAAGTTATCCATCAATTAGAGACAAAATCCTGAATACCAATTACCTTTAAAGTTGGCATAGGTAATGTAAAATATTTAATATGAATGACAGAACAAAATTTTACTTGATATTATCATGTTCAAGTTATTTTTACTGATTTTAAAGCCCATACTTCCTCCCAGCTACCTCCTTTGAAATCTTCCATCAAAAACACTTTACAAACAATTCAAATCTGGGAGTCCGAATTCTGCTGACACTCTACAAGTCAATTACCGTGGATCGTCTTGAAGTCGGTCTGAAGGGAGCAAAAGCATAAAATTCCGGAAATGCCCATACGATATAGATTCTTCTGTGTCTGCATTCAGAAAGCGCATCATGGCAATAGCATTATCCTCATTGGCTGGGAGTCCTGCATTCTTTAATGATGCCAAAATTTCACTTTTCTTAAGTGTCCCAGACTTGCTCAAACATAGGCTGGTATAAGCTCGAAGAATGGTTGGTTCTTTCTGTTCCATTAAGGACAAGAACCGTTTCCAACCGAATGATTTTGAAAATAAGTGACTTCTGGTACGACGCATGAATTCATGAGCATATCTCTTGGGCAGTTTTCTCTTCCTCATAGCAACTTCAAGATCTTCCAGCGTGACTTCCCCATCACCATCCCTATCCAACTCCTGAAAAAACCTCTTTCCTGCAAGAATGTGAGATTCAGATTCGGATTGAAAGAGTGATTAGAAAAGTACTATACTAAGTTGGAAATCCATCTAGTAATGGAGTTTTCAACTTTGAAAAGGTAGAAGGGCAATGCAACTTTGAAAAGTTAGAAGGGCTATAATATCCCAAGTTTCTGTATAGTCATTGATGAAAGCTAAGGGACCAAATTGATAAATTTACATAGTTGAAGGACCCAATGTACACTTTTGGAATTTCAAATTTTCCTAAAGAAATGATCATGAAATTGCCATGTTTATAGATAAGAAAAAGATTATGGAATTGCCGTATGGAAGGTAACTTAATTTCTATTTTGATTAAATGTGAATTAGGTAACTTAGCATAAATTATGAGAATTTAATTCTTATATACATAGCTATATAGAGTGTGTGTATATATATATGGGTAAATTAATCAAATGTTTAATTATATGACAATACCTTATTAGTAGCAATTATATATTTATTAATATAGTTAATTGGGTAATTAGTTGAGTGATTGATTACACCCTATATGGCAAAACGTGTGGCATTAACAAGGGAATGAATGTTGGTACCAAAAATAGGTAATTAGGTCAAACCTTAAAAACCCCTATTTATACCCCCCACATCATTTGCACTCATACACAACTTATCTTGTATTTTACATCTCTCTTTCTCTTAACTCATCTTTCACATATACATTTTCTCATTGCAAAGTTTAACACGGACAGTGTCCAATGAATTTTGGAGTGAAAGTCTAACAAGACAATTTCCTCGATTTACCTTTATCTTCTTCAATACAACGTAAGTGTAGTAGTACGAATTGCTCTTTCACCATTTGAATTACGGAAATTTATGTTATGAATATGATGATACGGAAATTCAAGTTATGATTATGATAAGGGTCATATATGTATAAGTTTAAAACACTAACATAAAGATTGTACACCTTTATACTATAAAACACTAACAGCGTCACTCTCCAGGTCCGCATAAATTACACAGCAAGCCTAAACTTTGACTATACAGGTACACATTTTGATTCAGACATAGTAAGGTGGTCAGCCATCCACCCAACCCTTCTCTGTCGAAGGCCAAGCAGAAATTGAGCTCTTTTTGGCAGATAGTTCTCTACTGCTCTTAACTCTGGAAATAAGTTGGGGGCTCTTTTACAAAGTCTATCAGAAAAGAATATGACAGAAGGGCACCTATCATTGCCTTGCACCAAGAGCGAACCCTTTCACTATGAGTTTCTTCATTTGTAGACAAATTTGACAATTCACTTTGGCAGTTACCATATAAAAGGCCCGTTAGGCAATCTTTGCCAGTGAGGAGTACTCACCACCTACTCATTTGTTTAGTTTAATATTCTCTTCTAAAGGTTACCCATTGCATTAGTCTGCAAGATACAGAAAAATGTTAACTCGACTCGTATGGAAGAGATTCCAAATGAACGGGAAATCTAGCATGTACGATAACCCCCTCTTCCGTTACCAGATAAATGTTGCACAGAGATGGTGCCGAAAGCAGTGTTTCATAGTTACCTTTGCAAGCACTTAGTTTAGGCTGGAATCAGACAGCAAGGCTCGTGTTCAGTAGAAAGCCTAAGCCAAGTAGGTACGGCCTCACAAAATTGGGAGAGCAGCTTTTAGTGGTAACGAAAGCAAGCATCTCTCATATTTCTCTTAGCATGCATAGATTAGGGATAACACAAATGGAATACATGGCAGAGGTAGTTTAAGATTATGTGACACTATGTTTAGAACAAGTTTTGGAGAAAATAATTAGAAAAAAATGATGAAACAAGGAAATGCAAAGCAAGGATAGCTACTCTAGGACTGGTCGCTACAAGATTGGTTGAGATATGCCAAAGTCAATACCTCTATCTGGGGTGGGGAATGACTGCAATCCAATTAATTAAGCAAATTCATCACAAATTAATTAAACAAGCACAGAGCTAATTACAACAACTTTTTCAATTTGCAGGACCTGGTGAAGCACCCACGCAATTTGCAGTTTATAGAAACATGCTGGGCTCACCAAAATTAGATGCCTATCTTTGTCCTCTGTGGCCATCTGTTGTAATGCACCTGTGCGAGTGAAGTTCATTGGCTTTTTTTATGTTTTGAAGTGCACTGACGTAAATACTATTTTCACTCCACTTTTTCCCCGGTAACATGACTTTACATGATGCTCTTAACAAAAAACCAAGCCACCTTCCTATTCTGATAACTACTACATAATACTACTGTTACAATATCATCAATTCCAAAACTCCTGTCATCACCAGAAAACCTTTTAACTAATTTCAAAAAACGAACCAAAGGATGAAATGACATCAAGAGACCCAGAAATGTTGTGTAAATTTTTTGTTCTAGATTTCGAAATGGGGGATGAGACAAAGTACCAGGTGCCATCTCACTTCTCTGTAGTCAGTGATTTATAACCATTACTAGACATGGAGTGAGCGATTATGGTACTTGTTTTTCATTTTTTCTGCATATGGAGCAACTTTTTTAAGCCACTTCTAAGCATGGGGACATTACCAGATTTTCAATTTCAAATTCTTCCTAGAAATTATGTAAAGCATTCCAAAAATAAGTGAATAAATGTTCAATGAGATTCACGGACATATTGCAAGACATGTTGACGTTCTACAGACAAGAAAATAAGTATCATAGTTAGTTACTATATTTTTCTAGTTTTCTATTTTTTATTTTTTTGGTAATTAAGGTGCTAAAAGAATATGCAAGAGGTTGGAGGCCTGTTCAGACATATGGCCATGGCATGTAATGCTTTTAAAAACAAACACAAATCCAGATATCAATTTCTAGAATCTTTTGTTAAAGAGACTTTGGAGGGTAACATTACCTGTGGGTCCTATCAACAGCCATAAAAATTCAGTAACTAAGCCTTATTACCAAATAATTTTGGTAGGCTACATGAGTCATTTTTCACCACCATCCTTGGTTCATTAACAATATTTAGGACTTCAAATGACAAGTCAACACTAGAAGTATCATACTCTTTTCTTCAAACCATTTTCTTACCATGCTCCCTACCTTCATCACAATTGCCACAGAAAAAAAAAGGACGAAGAAGAATAGAACAAAAGAAAAGAATGATACAAAGAAAGGACAGAGAGAAATGAAAGATGGACTGCATAGAAGATAACTAAGTCTTAAAGTCACCTTGATGTTTACAGATATAATATGTACAGGTGCATATTAACCTCAAGGATTATGCTATTTGTCCAGAAAAAGACATCCAGAAAGTATGCCAAGAAATTGATGTGTATTGAAATGATTAGATGAAAAAGCTGACTGAGTTTTAAACTGTCCAATGATAAAGTATCATATGACATTATGTAACCCATTATGTAAGACTTGATGTACATGTAGCAAGTCCTTACCCTCAATGTTTACAGTAAAAACAAATTAGATATTATTGAAACATACAATCCCACTGCTTAAAATTTAATAACCTACTCAAACAATAACAAGCTGTATGTCACAATCTATTTCGAATAGCTCCAGATAGAACATAAAGATGAGTTTGCCTCAAGTATCTACCTGCGTACATGTAGACATGTCTATGTAAACATTCAAGTATCTTTAGTCAAATAAAGGTATTATTGGATTAAAAAGCATACCTTCAGCTTCTGTATATCTGAAAAAATCCTGAACTGAGAATAGTTTCTTCTTGTCAGGATGGTCTTCCTTCGAAGGTCGCCCTAACTGAGGTAAAAGCTCAATTAACTCTGTCAATGAGACAGTGGAGAGAGTCGATCTCAAACGCTCGACGTTGGACAATGGAATGCTAAGTAACCCATTAGTCAACCTTTGAGGTGAATTGCCTCCACTCTCTTCCTGAGTAACAGCAGTGCCAACTCCATCATCACTCACTTCCTTCACAGAAGGTGTCACTCCTACAATACTCGATGGCATACCTCCCACTCGTGCAAACATCAAGTTCCCCAGAAATCCATTCACATCTGCTCTCTTACCTTCCAAAATATTAGCTAGAGCCCTCAAATGATCAAACTGATTGGTGGCAGTCGGAGTAGAAGCTGCTGTGTCACTACTCTTGCACTCGCTTTCTTGAGCTGACACATCAAACTTCGGCAAATTCTGACTCAACTGATCAAACACAAATCCAATAAAGCACTCAAACGGAAACTCTTTCCCTTCTTTACACTTAGATTCCTTCTGCCGAAGTTCACCTATAACCCTGTCTTTCACACACGAATCATCAGACCAAACACCAACACCATTACATGTCTTCAGAACCCTCTTTTTCCCAGCTTTAAATGGGCTCGGAAACCCCTGAACAAAAGCATTAATCAAAGACGACCACGCCACTCCAAACTGCAAGCAATTTGTGCATGAGACCTTTTCCACTTTCCCATCATCAGCATTCAAATTTACATCGGCAATAATACTATTATTCTTATTATCATCATCAATACTACTTCCAATTTTTTCTGAAAATATTCCAACAAAAATTTTGATGGGTTCTTCTATCTCTAGACCCCCTTTACCCTTCTCATCGCAGTTAACCACAACGCACTGACCACTACTGTTACCACTCTTATTCTTCACATTCAACTGAGGTGTCACCAGCTCAATATCAGCATTACAAGTATTGCCAATCAATTTTCCATTTTTGGAAACACCAGGAATATAATGCTCCAAATCTTTTGCCACCTTTCTGAAATTAGATTCAATGGGCGAAAAAGCATTCTTCACAACCTGAAGCGAGTTCAAAAACGACTCAACCGGGTCATTCCCTGACACCACCATCACTCAAAACCCTAACCACTCATACAAAATCCCAGATTTCAAATAACAAACTTCCTAATCCACTAATTCTTAAAAACGAATTACGAAATAAATATTAATATAAGCAAACACCACAGACCCAAAATTCAACCAAATTATACCGTTTCAACACATGGGCAGGTGAAATCCTTTGATGAAATCTGCAATATGATCAACTCTGGACGTATTTATATACATAACAAAAAATATGTTTCTATACGTAGAGGGATTTGTGTGTAAAACGGAAGAAAATCAGCTATATGGGATGTGAGATATATACACATGATTTGTATATATCCATGTGAGCTGAAAGAACTGGATAATGGGATTGAATTTCTGGGAATTTTTGTATACAAGGGAAACAAATTGACAGAGAGATTTTTTAGAGGCTAATAAAATTTTGGATAAGGAATTTTTTATTTTTATTTTTTGTATTTAATTATTTTGGACAAATCTGAGGAATCTTGAAATAGTGATGACGAAGCTAGCAGCAGGGAAGAAGAGGAGGTTCTTTTTTGCTTTTTCTATTTATATTCAAGAGTATTTTTCAAAATAATATATTATTTTTTTCGTGAAATGACAAGTATGTACCTATTCCTCGTCCTTATCCATTGTCCGAAGTCTGATTTGAAATAGGTGTAAGGGTATTATTGACAATTTAGTGTAATTATATATACATCACAATTTTTATTTCTTAGACTACATTTTAATTGCAAAATTTTAATATTTGCTCACTGTAAATGTCCCTCACAATTTTTCATGTCATTATTTTTTCAAATTCTTCATTAGTTAACACATTTTATATTTGATAACATTTTATGTTCAAAAGTCCGTTAAAACAGCGTAAAACAACTTATTTTTCATTATATTTTTAAAAAATAAATGAAATAAAAAGTGCGAAAAATATGTTTTCCTCATTTTAAAATATAAAAACAAAATATAGTTATATAAATCATCATCAAGGACGAGACGTATTAATTAATTAAATATGTGTTTGAGCCACATTATTTTGAAAGAATGTATTTTGGAATAGTAGATTGATTGAGAATGTGGGGTTGAAAAAGAAGGAAAAGATATTGATGTGATGGAAAATATTATTTTATTGAAGAATGTGTTGTTGAAAATGAGTAGAAGAATGAGAATGAAATTTTTTATGTGTACCAAACAGAAGCTAAAAGTTATAGATAAGAATTCGACGAAAAAGTATTGCGAAAAAGATTAAGAAGTTTAATTGAAATTAAAATGTGATGTATCAAATAAAAATTGTATTGATAATATAACCCCTCTTACATATATTTGTGGTTGTTTCAATAATTAGTTCCCGTTTGGTGCACATTATTTTCAAAAGAATACATTTTTTTTGTTGATGTGATAGGAAATATGTGGTTGAAAAGGAAGGAAAAGTTATTGATGTGATGGAAAATATTATTTTATTGAAGAATGTGTGGTTGAAAATGA
>CAIGRF010046869.1:0-12652 GCA_903798235.1 Fraxinus ornus | reverse complement strand
TGAGTGTGTTAGAACCTCCCACCGGAAATGAAGAAGATGATGATTATGATTTGGAAGATTCTAGCAGTGGATCTGACATTTGTCAAAAAGACAATTATCGATTTTGTAAGTTGAAGCACTTTAATCCTGGAAAATCACTAAAATTCTTTTATGTTGTTAATGTTGTTATTGTCTCTTTGAACAGCTACTGGATTTCAGTTTGGCAAACTAAGCAAGCCTAGGATTCGGTACAGTAGGCCGTGGTCCCCAACTGCATCAGCAAAGTCAATAAATCGCAGCAGTTGCCGAGAAATTCAATCAAAATGTCACGTGCCTCATCCGGTAAGTCCAATTGGAAAGGATGATAGTTTCGAATATATGGGCGAAGAATTTTAGGAAGTTGGGTTGATGTAAATAACTCTAAATGAATAGTAGCCACTCACATTGAACTGATCCACTCAACAAACAAACTTGGAAACAATGTCCAATTGTAGGAGACGTGAAGATAGAGGAGAGAACGGTCACTGGGTGGTGGGGGGCAGGGGGTTTTGCCAGGGTGAGTGGCGGCAGCTGAGGGTGGACGGTGGAGGGGCAGGTTGAAGAATTCTCTCTTTTTCTCTCTCTTTTTTTTTGTATGTTTATTAATATACCTTTTGTTAAGTTGGACAAAAGAACAGAGGCTTAACGACAATTTTTTAGCTTATGCAGAGATTTTTACCTTCGTAAAATGCTAGCTGTGACTTTGTAATAATCATAGTTAATCTTATGCAGGTCTCTTGATATTGTGCTCTTCGTTACAGATTTCAACACAATAATGCCTTGCTGTTTTTGGACAACCATAACGCATGCTAACCAGTTTGTTTATTGTTTTGTTGCAATTATCAGAGAGTGAACTTGACAAAGTTGGGAACCGGATCATTGTGGAGATACTCGCGGAGCTTCAACCTTGTGGGTTTCATTTGCTTTCTGTTTCTCCTCTTTATTGTTAAGACATATCGCATATTTTGCTGAATCACATATCTTCCTGTATCCGCATTCAGGCAAGTAATATTCACAACCCTACAAAGGAACAACTGATCAACGCTGTGGAGCAGCATTTTTCTTCACAGGTATGGATAAAGTGACTAAACTGTAACAAAGTTTAGTTTTATGACCAACTTGAAACATAATGAAGAGACTAAAATCAGTCGAAAGCAAAAAAAAAAAAAAAAATTCTCATGTGGTGGGTGTTTATTGATGCAACAGGAAGTGGACGACGAACAAGTGATAATTGGGTTTATCCATGCAGCAGCGAAGAGACTAAAATCAGTCTACGCCCATTGAGATACGGGATCGATTTTCAGATGATCCATGACTGTGTGTAATGTCTTCTGCAGTATATATACATATGAACTTCCATCTCAGTTCACCTCTAATTTATAAACTGCTAATTAGATCCAAGGCTTGTCTAGTGAGTATTTCCCAAGTTAAGGATCCTAAGTTCCTAACCTTGTAATGTGGAGACACTTGTCCAGTTAATATTATACTCTTAATTTCCTATTTGCACGTCTATAGTTCTTACCATTTTCGTAGTCAACGGTGAATTAGGGCAACTAATTTGATAATGCTAGTGAGAACGGGGACTAACTTGCTCATTTTAAAAGAAAGGGGCCAACTTGTTATTGGAGCAATAAGTTTCAACCAATAGAAGAACTTGCTCCAAAGTGACTACTCCGACTTGTGTATCTTAGTCCCCATTCAATTCTATGTGCTCATAATCAATTCTAAATTCATCTATTTTAAGAGGTCCAATTCCACTCATTCGAGATTCTTGTTTGTAGTTGTAAAACATTGAATGACCGCGCAACTCGATGCCTTTCTCAATGTTAATGATGTGTTTAGGTTAATTCCTAATGAAGTACATGATAAGGATTCTTGATGAATGTTATTCTAACGTATACAAGTCTGGCTATCATTAGGTGTTGTGGGGTGTCTTATTATAAAAATGGTGGATATTGATATTGTTGCAGTGGGCAGGGAGGAGCCCAGATTTTGGATCAGTTTGGACGAGATCGAATTACGTAAAAAATAATTTCAAATTAGACTTTGTTTGTTGCGTTTGGTTTAAAAATTATGTGGATTGTTTTTTCAATGTCAAAAATTAAAGGGCCCGTGGGAGCAATTATACCGACTGGATCCTTAATGGGTCCGCTCCTGGCAATGGGGGTGAGGGTGATAGGGACAATAGAGAATTTTTTCAAGAATATGCAGACGAATTCCTTGTGATAACTTTCTCTTTACATTAAAATAAGAACAACAATCCCATAATTGGACCCTACAAAGATTTTGTTCGAAAATGTTAGGTGGGATTGCTTAAGATTTTTTCACCTTGAATATCATCTTTGGACCCCCTCGCTTTACCCCTCTTGTTTTATAAAGAAAGATATTCTTTTGGTCATAATGAAATGTAGAATTCCTAATGCATTAGAGTTGTATATTTTGGAATTATATAATGCCAACTTGTTTAGTATTTTAGTTAAATTGGCTTCCTAATAATGGTTCAAGAATGTTTAAAGTGGATTTTTTATCCTTCAAATCAACAAAAACATAGTGTGCAATACTATTAGGCTATGTTTGATACAATTTTCCAAGTTATTGCATGTTTGATTGGCTAAAAATTCCATGGAATTGGGTTTCCTTCTTAAGCCCCACGTGACCCCATTTTCTTGTTTTTCCTTGAATTGGTTTATATATATATATATATATACTAGGTGCAATGCACGTAGTATATATATATATATATATAAACCAATTCAAGGAAAAACAAGAAAATGGGGTCACGTGGGGCTTAAGAAGGAAACCCAATTCCATGGAATTTTTAGCCAATCAAACATGCAATAACTTGGAAAATTGTATCAAACATAGCCTAATAGTATTGCACACTATGTTTTTGTTGATTTGAAGGATAAAAAATCCACTTTAAACATTCTTGAACCATTATTAGGAAGCCAATTTAACTAAAATACTAAACAAGTTGGCATTATATAATTCCAAAATATACAACTCTAATGCATTAGGAATTCTACATTTCATTATGACCAAAAGAATATCTTTCTTTATAAAACAAGAGGGGTAAAGCGAGGGGGTCCAAAGATGATATTCAAGGTGAAAAAATCTTAAGCAATCCCACCTAACATTTTCGAACAAAATCTTTGTAGGGTCCAATTATGGGATTGTTGTTCTTATTTTAATGTAAAGAGAAAGTTATCACAAGGAATTCGTCTGCATATTCTTGAAAAAATTCTCTATTGTCCCTATCACCCTCACCCCCATTGCCAGGAGCGGACCCATTAAGGATCCAGTCGGTATAATTGCTCCCACGGGCCCTTTAATTTTTGACATTGAAAAAACAATCCACATAATTTTTAAACCAAACGCAACAAACAAAGTCTAATTTGAAATTATTTTTTACGTAATTCGATCTCGTCCAAACTGATCCAAAATCTGGGCTCCTCCCTGCCCACTGCAACAATATCAATATCCACCATTTTTATAATAAGACATCCCACAACACCTAATGACAGCCAGACTTGTATTCGTTAGAATAACATTCATCAAGAGTCCTTATCATGTACTTCATTAGGAATTAACCTATAACACATCATTAACATTGAGAAAGGCATCGAGTTGCGCGGTCATTCAATGTTTTACAACTACAAACAAGAATCTCGAATGAGTGGAATTGGACCTCTTAAAATAGATGAATTTAGAATTGATTATGAGCACATAGAATTGAATGGGGACTAAGATACACAAGTCGGAGTAGTCACTTTGGAGCAAGTTCTTCTATTGGTTGAAACTTATTGCTCCAATAACAAGTTGGCCCCTTTCTTTTAAAATGAGCAAGTTAGTCCCCGTTCTCACTAGCATTATCAAATTAGTTGCCCTAATTCACCGTTGACTACGAAAATGGTAAGAACTATAGACGTGCAAATAGGAAATTAAGAGTATAATATTAACTGGACAAGTGTCTCCACATTACAAGGTTAGGAACTTAGGATCCTTAACTTGGGAAATACTCACTAGACAAGCCTTGGATCTAATTAGCAGTTTATAAATTAGAGGTGAACTGAGATGGAAGTTCATATGTATATATACTGCAGAAGACATTACACACAGTCATGGATCATCTGAAAATCGATCCCGTATCTCAATGGGCGTAGACTGATTTTAGTCTCTTCGCTGCTGCATGGATAAACCCCATTATCACTTGTTCGTCGTCCACTTCCTGTTGCATCAATAAACACCCACCACATGAGAATTTTTTTTTTTTTTTTTGCTTTCGACTGATTTTAGTCTCTTCATTATGTTTCAAGTTGGTCATAAAACTAAACTTTGTTACAGTTTAGTCACTTTATCCATACCTGTGAAGAAAAATGCTGCTCCACAGCGTTGATCAGTTGTTCCTTTGTAGGGTTGTGAATATTACTTGCCTGAATGCGGATACAGGAAGATATGTGATTCAGCAAAATATGCGATATGTCTTAACAATAAAGAGGAGAAACAGAAAGCAAATGAAACCCACAAGGTTGAAGCTCCGCGAGTATCTCCACAATGATCCGGTTCCCAACTTTGTCAAGTTCACTCTCTGATAATTGCAACAAAACAATAAACAAACTGGTTAGCATGCGTTATGGTTGTCCAAAAACAGCAAGGCATTATTGTGTTGAAATCTGTAACGAAGAGCACAATATCAAGAGACCTGCATAAGATTAACTATGATTATTACAAAGTCACAGCTAGCATTTTACGAAGGTAAAAATCTCTGCATAAGCTAAAAAATTGTCGTTAAGCCTCTGTTCTTTTGTCCAACTTAACAAAAGGTATATTAATAAACATACAAAAAAAAAGAGAGAGAAAAAGAGAGAATTCTTCAACCTGCCCCTCCACCGTCCACCCTCAGCTGCCGCCACTCACCCTGGCAAAACCCCCTGCCCCCCACCACCCAGTGACCGTTCTCTCCTCTATCTTCACGTCTCCTACAATTGGACATTGTTTCCAAGTTTGTTTGTTGAGTGGATCAGTTCAATGTGAGTGGCTACTATTCATTTAGAGTTATTTACATCAACCCAACTTCCTAAAATTCTTCGCCCATATATTCGAAACTATCATCCTTTCCAATTGGACTTACCGGATGAGGCACGTGACATTTTGATTGAATTTCTCGGCAACTGCTGCGATTTATTGACTTTGCTGATGCAGTTGGGGACCACGGCCTACTGTACCGAATCCTAGGCTTGCTTAGTTTGCCAAACTGAAATCCAGTAGCTGTTCAAAGAGACAATAACAACATTAACAACATAAAAGAATTTTAGTGATTTTCCAGGATTAAAGTGCTTCAACTTACAAAATCGATAATTGTCTTTTTGACAAATGTCAGATCCACTGCTAGAATCTTCCAAATCATAATCATCATCTTCTTCATTTCCGGTGGGAGGTTCTAACACACTCAACGCGTTCCTTTGGAGCTTGACCTCAACCCCATTCTTTAAAACCTAGTTTCAAATATACAAAGACTTAATAAACCATCCAAGAACAAAATTAAGCGAAAGAGGACGAACATAGGTTTGGGAAAGCACTCCTCTTTGTTCCCCAACAAACATACAGACATGCAGATGCAGGTTTATGCACCAACAAAATGAATAAATGAAACTTATCAGAAGTAAAGTCCACCTTCTTTGAAAAATTATTTTTTTACCAGAATAGAAAAGGAAAACATCCAGAAATAGAAAAAAATTAAAATGACAGCCTTGAGAAACTCTCTTGAACGAATTTATGATCCAATATAGATACGCAAGGCTTATCAAATTAGCAGAACTGCATGTAGAAACAGAACACACTTGCACACAGCACTTTATTCTTTCAAGCAAAGTGTGGAAATCTCTTCAGTTTGTCAATTTTTCCCCCTCTTTCTTTTCTTTTTCCCCTTTTCATCTCGAGTTAGAGAAGAACTTCCGCTTTTTTTGAGACAATACTTTCTACGAGTTCATTAAGGAAAATATTTATAGATTATTTCAACTTGTAGAACTATAAATAAGCAGTACCCTGAAAATTAGAAACTATATCTATTGGATTTAAGAAATTACTCCATCAGTACATAGAACATGTGGTTTTATTTTGATCGCTCACATAAAATTTTACTTACAAGTAAATTCATTACTATTTCACATGGCGTGCTAATTTTACTTTTCCTGTATTTGAAAATAAAGCATCACGTTATAAAAGATTAGCAGGAGCAAACAACTGACTCAACCGAGAAAAATCATGATTGAAATAAAGAAAATGAAAAAGATAAAAGAGGATCATATCGTTTGTAAGGTGCTCAAAAGGTTAATACCAGCCAATGCCAACCACCAAGTCCTACAGCTTTCTTGACAACACCTTGTAGACCCACCAAAACACTCTTTGTTCTGTTGTTCCCTGTTACAATAACCTTAGTATGCCTCGGAAGAACGGAGAGCTCTTCATCGCCACTTTCCTCACGGAAAGGCAATAAGACCCTGGACGAGCATACTTCAGCCTCCAGCATTTTTCACTCTCGAGCAGCTTAATTGGGAGCGAGGAAATCAACTGCAAGACTAATGCTTTTACTTTGCGATTACTACCAACTGCTCTACATATCATTCAAGCCTATTGCCAAAATATCAATCAAGAAACAAAATTAAGAACTAATTCCCATACCGAGTAATTTGAACCCAAACTGGTGCAAAACCAACAATTAGTCCTATAATGAATTGAAACCCAGAAATTTCAGCCTAAAGGCCTCTTTTTGGGAATCTTTTCTAACTCGGTTACTCGGATGTCTTGATTTAACCCATCTTCATATGCAGAAAATCCAAATTCCAAATGAACACCCTGAAAAGTCAAATTGAGGGTGAATCATAAAGAAATGCAACATAATAAAAAGCAAAAGTATAAATTTTTGGCTGATTTTGCAAGAGCAAGAGATGCAGAGAGAGACAAACGGCTGACATGAATATTTTATGGTACTATGAAATGCAACGAGCCACCAATGCATTGAATAACTTATTTCACGAATTCAGTTTGATCACAATAAATGAACATACACAAACACACACCAATTCTGAATTAGGTCTTAAAAAAAAAATCAGAACTCGTGGTTTTACGCGCCCGGGCGCGCACACATTTAATTTTGTTATTTCTATGAACCGAAAAAAATCTCCAGTTTGCCCGTGTTGGTTTACTCTGCATTGCTTCTCCAAAATATGTAAAAAATTACTTCAAATAAATAAAAAAAAAAAAAAACGATTGTATCCAAATGATTGAAGTTAATGATGCAAGCAATACAATAAAATCGGTAGAAATTAATAATGATACTAAAAACAGGATAATTTTAAGGAAACCTCTTAAATTTTGCAGTAATTTGAAAGAATTGTACCTGATAACTTCCAGCAATTCAATTACACGCGAGTAAAGCACATAAATCGAGAACTTGAAAGAACGGCGAGCATTATTATGATTAAAAACCAAATGGGTCGAAGAGAAAAACCTTATCCACTGGTATACCTGTGCAAGAAGTACTAACAATTGGAATTACCAGCACTTAGAACGAGAAGAAAATTTAAAAAAAAGTGGGGGGTTAACTGGGTTAAAATTATTGGGTTTGAAATAAAGTGAAAATGGCGTGGATCTGTGAGAAAACAGCACGAAATTTCAAGAACATTGCTTATCAGCTTATTATTGGATACTCCAGTAGAGGAAGTGAGTGATGAGAGAGAAAGCATGAAAAGAGTGCATGCAGTCAATGCATACCAACTGCCATGGGAGGGTGCGATGAGGGGGTGGAAGAAACGACCTGCTACTGCTAAATTGGGCAGAGAGAGGCCCACACGTACGGTCATTGCTTGTACTCTTTCTACAATGTTTGACTGGTTACCGGATATGAGCCGGCGAAGCTGGTGGGTGTTGGCTGGCTCGGCTTATACGGATTAAGGATGACATTTTATCCCTATCCATTGCAAATTGCAAAGGACAACCCCTTGTACAGGGGCGAGCTGGTGGCGCCTGTGATAGGTGGGGGCTGACAAAAGCCCCTGTACATGATCAAGGGGCCCTCAATTGCAAATTCAGGCTGTCAGAATTTACTTTTGGTGCAAGTATTTCAAATTTTGGTACATTTTAATCCGTACTGTACAATAGTGTTAAAATAAGAAAATATTTTTATTTACATATTTTCCAGTCAAAGCTTGTTTGTAAGATGTTTATCAACAGTTTAAATAATAATAATAAATAAATAAAAATGAGATTTAAATAATTGAATAGTACTAGTAGAAATCACGAAATGTATAAATAAAAATAATTTAATAGTTTATAATTAAACATTTTATAAGTATTAGCCAAACATATGCTTATGTACTAACATGTAAGTATGGTGCGGTATTTTTAAAAGCGTTATGCGTACCAAAGCGTGAAGGTCGAGCTTAGACTTAAGCGAGATTAGGTGAAAGCCTAAGAGTTAAAAAGTGTTAAAAAAACGTTTTCTTATTTTAATATTATTTTTAAATTTTAAATTAATCTAAAAATTATTTAATAATTAAAAGAAAAGGCTTGAAAGACATTAAAAACATAAAAAAAGCACACGCAAGGCACACCTAGACTTATTAAAAATTTAAAAATGAAAAAGGGGGGAAAGAGACGTTTTGCTCCCCCTTTGAGTTGCTTTTTAGAACACTGATATGAAAACAAGTAAAAAGTGTGATTTAAAAGGTTTTAATTTTTTTTTATTCACACTTTACTATTTTTTATCAATTTACACGAGATTTTATTGAATGGAAAAAAAATATATATAACAAGTTCATTAAGAATAGACGGTCGATAAACTATATTTTAATTTATTTTACTTTTTATGCTGATAATATTTATTGGTCAATTAATATACGTTTTAAAAGAGCACGTGTTTATATTTTTAGCAATTTAAACTTTTAGACAGGGGCGGACCTAGCACTCGGCTAACCCCGACGACCGCCCGTGCTAAATTCGTCAAGAACTATTTTCGTTGACAGTATATAAAAGTTTTAGATTATATATCTGATGATTTATTTCATTTTCAAACATTGCTTGTAGCGTAGTTGGTTAGATGTTATACATACAAATTAGAGGTCTATCTATGGATCGAATCTCTTTCAAACCAATTTATTGTATAATTTTTCTAATTCTACAATTTTTAACAAAACTAATGCAACAGAGGGAGATTCAAACATGTGACCCCTTTTGAGATTATTGAATACTTGACCATTATTGTACTTGTTGAATTTTGAAACTAAATCTAACATAATAATATATATTCCATTTTAGTGGTTTTAATGCATTGTAAGGATTCGAACCTATGCTATTCCCTTGATTTATAGGAAATCTGATCACTATGTCATTTGGTGAACATTGTCCATATATGTAATAAATTTATATATGTTTAGTTTTAGCAAAATAATTATTATATTTAATTTTTAATATTTTATTTTGACTGACAATCAACGATCGTCCGTGCTCATTCAAAATTCTGAATTCGCCACTGCTTTTAGATAAGATTAATAACATGATATCAAGCCAAGAAAAATGTCCAAGATCAAGTTTTGTCATGTACATTGACAACTTTTATTAACTTTTAAATTATATTTTTTTATTAATTTACTAAAATTTTAATTTTAGCGAAACAAAAAAGGGGTTCACCTCACTCACATAGTTAAACAACTTGTCTTACCCATCTCCGACAGCCCAATAAACGGCACAGATTCATCCTCTCATTTTTTTACTTTCCATAATTACCCCTACAACGTTATCTTCTACAAGGTAAAAATAGTGTTTTTTTTTTAAAATAAGCCTATGTTTTAGCCAAATTATTGTAGAGTGAAAATGAAAAATATAGTCGTTATTGGGGCCCCAACAAGAGATATAAAATTTGAATTTTTAAATGTTGATGTAATAGATAACAGTTATATTTTCCATTTTAATAAGATAATAATGCGGGTCAAACAAGGCCTAAATAAATTACAGCCAAGACGAGTTGGTTGAATCTGAATGGACAATCATTAGCCGTTAGAGAAACACACGTGGAGAGTAGCTAGCTGTCGGATCTACCGTACTATAATTTTGACGGATTTATCTATTTGTACAGTGTTTTTTTTGACAACATTACAATATTGTAGACGACAGAAAAGTGTTGATTTGAAAAATAAATTATTTTTTAGACAATGCAATAACAACATTTCACGTAGTATGTTGTCACCAAGCAGACTCCATTTTAACTTTTCTACGAAAATTAAAATTTAAATCAAAGTTAAAAGTTAATTTCAATAAAATATTTTATGGCAACTACACGTTTCATCAACTTTTATCAAAAATCTAATTTTAATCACAATCAAAGAGGCCCAATAAATTTAAATCATCTCTTGACAAATTGATTTATAGGTAAAAATAATAAGAAATATAGTAGTGAATTCCAATAAATATGTAAATAATAATGAACGACATTATTATTGTATGATTGAAATTAATTATTGATTTTGATTGAATTTATAAATGGTTCAAACTCTATAGCAACAATAATAACCGTCCTAACATGTATCTGTTGATAATTGATGGAAAAACCACATTATTGATCTCGAACTTTAGATTTAAATAGAGCGTTACTCTCATAATAAGGGAGGAGTGTATCAAGACACCTTATTATGAGAGTAACGCTCTCCCCCATTAGATTTAAATAGAAGCTCCTCAACCTTTAAAAAGACTTAAAGTAGTTTTTCAATCTTCCATTATAGTTTTAAAATCAATCCTCGATGGAAGAACCCCTTCAATTTCCACTAAGCCGTCGTGCGGCTATTGTAAAACATCTCACTTCAAAATTCCGAACACTCGCCTGAATTGAAAACAAAACACAACTTGTTAAGATAGACATATGAAAGTTACAAGACGATTTTCTACCATTACTTTTTACGATATTTTGTTCTATTCTAAAGGTTGGACTGACTCGTTACTTGAACAATAAGTTGAGTACCATTAATATAACTCTCTCAATTTTCGAATATATCTCACGTGTCAATACTTCTTTACTGATATTATTATATTAAATGAATCTGTGCCGTTTATTGGGCTTGACTCGGCCTGCTAAGGCCCGGGCCGAAAGCTCTGGTCGAGCCTCATTTTTTTGGTTGGACTTTGCTCGGCTCGGACAAAAAAAAGCTCGAGCCAAGCCCGAACTTTTTTTTTTTTTTGGCTTGCTCGTTGACATAGTTATCTCCGACAGCCCAATAAACGGCACAGATTCATTTAAAAAAAATAAAAAATTACAGCCAAGATGAGTTGGTTGAATCTGAATGGACAATCATTAGCCTGTTAGAGAAACACACGTGGAGAGTAGCTAGCTGTCGGATCTACCGGCATATTTATGTACTATAATTTTGGCGGATTTATTATCTATTTGTACAGTATTTTTTTGACAACATTACAATATTGTAGTCTGTAGACAATAAAAAGTGTTGATTAGAAAAATAAATTATTTTTTAGACAGTGCAATAACAACATTTCACGTAGTATGTTGTCACCATGCATACTCCTTTTTAACTTTTGTACTAAAATTTATATTTAAATCAAAGTTAAAAATTAATTTCAATAAAATATTTTATGGGATCCACAAAATTTCAACTACACGTTTCATCAAATTTTTTTTTTTTTTTTTTTTAACCAAAATATAATTTTAATCCCCATCAAAGGGACCCAATAAATTTAAACCATCTTTCGACAAATTTATAGGTAAAAATAATAAGAAATATGGTAGTGAATTCCAATAAATATGTAAATAATAATGAACGACATTATTAATGTATGATTGGAATTAAGTATTGATTTCGTTTGAATTTATAAATGGTCCAACCTCTATAGCAACAATAATAACCGTCCTAACACGTATCTGTTGATAATTGATGGAAAAACCACATTATTAATCTCGAACTTTAGATTTAAATATAAGCTTCCTCAACTTTTAAAAAGATTTAAGTAGTTTTTCAATCTTCCATTATAGTTTTATAATCAATCCTCGATGGAAGAACCCCTTCAATTTCCACTAAGCTGTCATGTGGCTATTGTAAAACATCTCACTTCAAGTTTCCGAACACTCGTCTAAATTGAAAACGAAACACGACTTGTTAAGATAGACATATGAAAGTTACAAGACGATTTTCTACCATTACAAACAACTGATTGTGCAGCTTTTATGAAATGCTAAGAAACAATTTTGTTCTATTCTAAAGGTTGGACTGACTCGTTACTTGAACAATAAGTTGAGTACCAATAGTATAACTCTTTCAATTTTCGAATATATCTCACGTGTCAATACTTCTCTACGTATATCTACTGATATTTCTAATTTTTGTTTTTTGAGTACTTTTCTTATTTTCCTTATTATTTTCTACTATCTTAATCAATTAACATACATTTGGGCAGATTCATCCAAAGGTCCTTCAGTTGCATATTTTGCAGGCGTTTGGGACTGTGTTGACGAGAATAAAAGGTTCGAAACTCACGTGACAAATTTTTGAAATCTGAATTACATCTACAAACTTAAATCATTAATCCTTGTTCTATTAAACTAGAACTGTCTTACTATCTCACCTCATATATC
>CAIGRF010046867.1:8912-23915 GCA_903798235.1 Fraxinus ornus | reverse complement strand
CTAGTACAAGAAAAGAAACTCTAACCACCATTCTTGTTCTCTATGTGGATCACCATTGGAGACTGGACAATTGGACAGTTTGGATTGCAGTTCGTGATCGTTCAAGTTCAAGGAATCTGTGAAATTCATCAAGGTAAAATATTCTATCACAGTTTTTATCTAAACACAAAGTGAATCCTTTGTATGGGAATCGAAAATTGTTTTATTCCGCTGTGCATGTATAAGTAGATTCCCAACACTATGGTTAACACAGACTAATCTGGTGGGTGGAATCCCACAGTTACTGGATTAACTCTGGAGGCTCGACGATGTAGACGTGGCTCTCAACGCGTTAATGAGTGGAATCCCGAGTTCACCAATCCGGTGAGTGGAATCCCAGTTGGCACTCGAGTCACTCAACCCGTATGAGAACAGATTCCAAGGTAAATTACCAGAAAACATTGCCAATTTGCCTAATTTATATGAGTTAAGCATTGCCACTCGAAACCAATTAACAAGTAAATTACCCCCAAATGTTAGAAAAAAAACTCGTCTTTACAATGGATTGATGTTTCAACGAACGGGTTTTCAGGCGAAATACCGGAAAATCTGTGTTCAAAGGGTTTTCTTGAAGAGATTTTAATGATTGAAAATTCATATTCTGACCAGAGCTTGTTACGTTTAAGGTTCGAGCACAACTGTCTTTCCGACAAAGTTCCTGCAACCTTTTGGAGTCTCCTCACGATGAGGTGGAATGGGTTTTAAATTTTAATTATTCAATTTTGGTTATTTTATTATTATAAAATTACCATTTTAACCTTTTAAAATTAGTCAAAATTATTGTCAAAATCAATTATTTGATCAATTAACGGTCAAACTAATAGAAACCATCAATTTGGACTTCAACTGCGACATTTTTGAAAGATTTGGTACCGTGAGTGACATAAATGAAAAATTTGGTACCGTGAATGACAGAAATGAAAGGTTTGGATAAAATCTACTACTACATGAAAGGTTTGCTACCGCTATTGCAATTATCCCTTTTTTAAGCACTTGTTTTTTCTGATTTTTTCCTTTTGCATTCTCTCTCTTAAGCTTTCTAAATGACCCGTATAACAAATTTTAAGGCGATGACTCATAAGTCAGATGACTTTAAGGCACTAAGTTTTAAACACCTTTGCAGACATAATAATCCAAATAAAAAAGGTTTCAAAGAGAAATTTCAAATTTAAAATTTTTTGCCTTAATCAGTACAACGCCCATTATCAAACATTTATTCAAGCAAATCGACCTCCCACGTAAGATTTTCGCCCAATTTTATCCCGTTAATTTATGACAATCCACACAAATTTTCACACAACGGATCCCAGTTTACATCCGTATCTTCCTACAACCTTAAAATCATCTCCAAACTACGAAAAATTTGGTCTAAGGATCATTAATATAAGATAGTTTTGAATATAGCATCTATGTTCAATCTATCAACATATCCAGCATATGAATCAACTTAATGCATCATGATGAAAAACTCAATTCTAGTTCGCATATAATATCACTAAGACTAGCCTTGAAAAATTACAGAGCTAATAACTATTGTCTCCGAGATAAATTACAAAGGTGCATTTCATAAACCTTTTTATGTACTTGATAAAATAAAGCTACCATGGTTGGAGCTTGACCTACAGATCGAGATGGACCTTACACGTGGAGTGAAGGCACTTGACATTAAACAAAGAACATAATTAACATTTGCACTCACCGTAATCAATTCTTGGAAGTGATACACAAACCAACATCCCAGCAGGCTAGCAGACCATACATGGATCTTACCTTTCTGGCTTTCTCCATCCAAAGCTGCATTCATTCTGCTTTGTCAAATTCAGATGCCTTGTGGTTGGCATACTTTATATGCTACACCAAAATGAATTTGTTCGAAAATCTTCTATTCTTAGAGCAGGAATCGTCTCCAAATATTAAACAAAAACCTAAATGTAACCAAAATTTGATTCCATCTTATTTTTATCTGGCAGCCGATAAAATCACAAAGTGCATAATCCGTAACTATGAAGAAAAACCATTATATATCACACCGTGCTATAGCAAGTGGAATAATAAAGCTACTTACAATCAGGCTGTCAACAAAAACGAAGATGCTTCAATGAATCCAAGGAACCTTTACTGTAGCGCATATTAACTATTAAACATCAAACGTTTCAAATTCTGATTTAGCGAGTAGATCGTTTGGATTGCACAGCAGACATCTGACCATCATGAAGGGCAGGATCCTGGTCGATTTCTTTGCGTGATGCCTCCCAAAGTCGCCGTTCAATACCCAGTTTTCTTAGCTCCATCAAACCTTGCTCAACTATATGATGATAAAATATTATTTTTAGTATACAAATAATAAACAAATAAATGGACCCTAGAACAAAGTGTTACATCAGCATGATATCGACTGAATTCCCAGTAATCTATAAGATGAATCAACCATCAAAAATTACAACCTCATTAGGATATGAACAAACAAATCTGATCATATATACATTATCAGTGTATTTCGATAAATGAAAGCATGATTTTCAATTCAAGAACTAATCTCCACAGCATAGAATTAAGTACACCAGGCTATGAAGCTTTAGCACATGTATTAATAAGAGTTTAGCCGTTAAGCAGGCTATGCTCTAAATAAAAGTTCTAAAATGTAATTTCTCCAAGGAAACTGACCTGTAGAATTTTGTTGCAAAAACGGGTTGTAGATATAGAAAATTTCACAATGCAATGCTGAACCCCACGTCATAGCAATATTAGATGCATAGAAAACTTGAAAAGACATCTTTCTTTTACAATTCAGTATTTATGGTTTTGTAATGTATTGCAATCTATTTGAAATCAGTTAGCCTTCCATGTGGATAAAAACCATTTTCAGAGCACCCTAATTCCAAAATTTGCATGAAAATTTTTGTAATGTAGTGCAACAACATTTTTGGGCATGATCAATTTGAAGAATATACAAATTATATTTGGAATTCTACATGGGACAAGAAAAGCATAATAATGGGACCTGCAATAATGAAACAGCATATGCAATATAAAGTCTCTATGGAAAACTATATCTGAAAAGCCACGTACACATTTAATGTCTCAGTCTAGAGTATAGTAGAAATTACCATCAACAGCATCATGTGAAGTCGGTGATTGCCCACTACGGTTAATCCAAAATTGAAGTCTCTTATTGGCTATGTCCTCCTCTATACCATGAGCTTTGGCTCTTCTCCAAAAATAAGTAAGCCATGCCTATGCGAGATAGTTGTTTCATAATTAACAACTCAACGGAAGAAAGAACCATATTTTATTTACTTCATAGTTTAGTATATCTACTTTAACGAAATATATTGATATCTACTAGTGAGTACTAAGGCAATGTATCAAGAGGCCTGAAAGTAACGAAACTGTGGGAGAAATGACAGACCTCCTTGAAAAGGACATCCTCAGACTCCTCTGGGCTCAATTCTGCAACCAAAAGAGGAAATCGATGAACAAAATGTACGTTTGTTTTCTGAGATGTCTAACTAATGACATCAACGGGCTCTGAAAAATCCTCGAGCAATCCAAATGGCGTTGACATTTTTTCCTTGTAAATAGCGCGATAAAAAAGATAAAGCTTAAGAAGCCACTGGATACCAAACAAGGTATTCTCGGAGCATGTAATGGTTTGTTCAAGAAAAGAAATTGGTTCACAAATATCGCCTCGATTTGAGGAAAAAACAGCTTATACATATTGCTGCTTTAATAATTACAATATGAACAAAAGAAATGGAATTTCTCTTCAATTGTAGCTGAAAGGACCTTTTTGACATTAATTACCACCATTGCAAGATTATTATGAAGAAATTTAATGTTTCTAGGGAAGAAAAGGCAAATCTAAAAAATCTAAGATGGTTTCTGTGACACCATAGAGATCAGCTTACACAGGAAACTGAGCATTTCTGGTTCATGACATGAGATGCAAAAGGAGAATAGTGAACAAGTATTAGAGTCATAAGGAAATACATGATCGCTCAGATTGAAGAGAAGATATTATGCAGACTATTGGAACGAGGATAAAATGAACGATCCCCAGTGACTGAAGGTACACTTGCTTATCCAAGAATAGAAAAATGCAACTAGTGAACACGCATGAAAAATGATACTGATATGACATCTGGCCCAAGTGATTGATGGTCCACTTGCTTATCCAAGAATAGCAAAATGCAACTAGTGAACACAAGTATAAAAAATGATATTGATATGAAATCAGGTTACTGAAGACCATATTACTGTCATTCCATTGTAATTGCTGAAAATAAAGGAATTGAACCCAAAATCCAATTAAATAGAAAAATTTCAGATAACTTTACCCCATTTATATTGGATACTATAAAAAATGTGGAATAAGATACCACACAGGACTCACCAAATGCTTCCATATACTTTGGATCACTCGGGGACTTGAGATCTGCCATAATAGAATAGGTTAAGAAAATAAATATAAGTTTCAAGTTTCCAATGATAGTATCATCCAACATATGCTAGCAGCATAAATGAGAAGGAATGCACATAAGTACATGAACACATATATGCAAGTAATATAACTAATAATTAACAAAACAATTAAACTTTTATGTAGCAAAAACTTCGGAATTAACCCGACCTAAAAACTAAAGAGGAAATCACTAGCTTAATATGTCAAAGACAAGTTACACTTCATTCAAAATTTCAGTATGGAAAAAAAAAAACATAAATTTCTTCAAGATAAGAATATTTATAGAAAACCCATGGAACAACTGCAAATGGAGCAATTGTAAAATGCTGCATAGGAAGATTAAAGAGATAGAAGCAAGTAATGGCACAAAACTTGACCTTCAAAATAAGGAAACTCATTGCACAATCAAGAGCAGCATTGACCTATTACTAATTTTGTCAATGTTATATCCAAATTTACCGTTTCCATGGCCAACAAAGTATCCAGACTGACACACACAGGGTAATAGAGATACTTTGAAGTATGTTAGAATCCATTCAATGATCTATCCTTTAGAGAGGCATCATCAATCAAGCAAATCATGTTCGCAACAAATTGAGGACAAACCTGATATGGATATCCGAGCAGAGTTTGGACGTCGTTGTTGAGCCAATGCAAGCACAATGGATTCTTCAACCTTTAAATGGACCATCAAAGATTTACAATGTAGCTATTCTACTAGTCCTCTTTGAAGAAGATATGGATGAAGACATCTGATGGTAGGAAGAGCTATGCAAACTAGTGCATGATAATGAATTATAAGGAAAGAAGGAAAATTGCTACACTAAGCGACTTGATATGATGAATTGAGTTTTTACAAAATAAATAAAACAACATAAAAAAACATAAGAAAGCAAAAGGCGTGGACAAGTACAAACGAACTAAAGTATATCTTATGTTAAACAAATCAAAGTGCAAGTAAAATAAAGAAGAAACCTTCAATGAAGCAAGTTCCTTTAAGCCCAATTCAACTGTTAGCATACTCTCAATGTTTCCTTCACCAGTGAGATCATTTAAATCCAGGACAAATTTGTCATTCTGCAGATTTTCCTTACCTGCAGAATGTCAGAATGCAATCAAATCTAATATGAAAGGTGCAATTATATCAAGAAAAAGTTGATTATGTTAGAAAGAGCATAAGAACAAAGTTCCATGGTGATGGAAAAGCTATTGATATCAGTATAATTTTCATTTAGGTTTGGGAATTAGCATCAAAGCAAGATATTACTAGCCTTTTTCCCTGTATTCTTCCTTAGCCTTCTGTCCAGCCGATAAAACAATTTCGAAAGGAAGAGGTGCGAAAGACGACCAGTATTCATGCTTTGATACAGCAATATCTGCACAGATGCCTGAATGGAAAAAGACTATGGTAATTAAGAACATAAAGAAAAAGCTGATGATCATTTGAAACATCTCATTTTAATTAAGAACAAAAAACAAACTGAGAAAAAATATCACGTTGTGACATTAGTTGGACTACATTATAAATCATATGAAATCTATAGAATGTCTGGTACAATCAGGTCCTGCAGAGGCAACACTGGTATTAACACACACTAATCAGGGTCCATTTCAAGCTGGTTGTTTAGCAATAGCGCGGAAGCATACTAATTAGCCAACGAACAAGAAAGGGGATCAAAGAAGAGAAGAATTAAGGGTAAAGAGGAAATCAATTTTGTTGATATAAAGGTGCATATCACAATGAGCCTCTGTTTGGTACACATTAAAATTTTCATTCTCATTCTTCTACTCATTTTCGACCGCACATTCTTCAATGAAATAATATTTTCCATCACATCAATAAATTGTCATTCTTTTTCAACCACACATTCTTCATTAATCTACTATTCCATAATACATTCTTGCAAAATATGTGGCTCAAACACACCTTGAATAAGCTATATATATAGAGCAACTAATCTAAAATTAAAAGAATTTCTAATAAACTAGAACTTTTCCGATATACTTAATCTAATCTAAAAACTAATAATTTGAATTAAACTCTTATTTTAAAATCTTATCTAAACAATATCTCTATCTCCATCATTTCTTTTTGACTGAGAGAACTAGAATCTCAAGATAAACTGGAACTTCATACTCTAAAGAGTCCGATCTTTTGTCTTGACCAAGTGTCGATATTGAACCATTGACAACATATGACTTAACTCATTCCAAGGGGACGATCTTTCTTATGAATCAAATATCGAAACTGATTATGTAACAATAACCGAATTTGCAAATCATCTCCAAAAACATGATTTGACCAAGGGGATGATCTCTCCTTTTAACCAAGTATCGATAGCAAACACTAAACAACAACTATAGTGCAATGAATCCTAAAACAATTGGCTGTGCATAATGAGGAGAATCAGGGACTAGTACTATAGACTGGCCTACAAAAATACATGATTGCAACATAGAAAGTTCGAATGAACCCCGATAAGGAAACAATTATGCTCATTCAAATGTGATGATGAATCAAATATGTTATCTTTATATGAATAATCCAAAACCTTTTTATTAACATGTTTAAAAAAAGAGTAAAAAACACGTAATAAAGCATAATAATCACCATCAAAGTCTTCGAGCTTACATTGCGAATCAAAAGTAAGCTCAATAATTTCATGATTGAAAATAATTTCTTTTTATCTTGGTACGAAATTCAGGAACATTAAAAAAATGAGAAGCTAATACAATATGTCGATAATTAGTAGGCAACATCCAAATATCGTAATGAAGAGTATGTAAGCGGACAATTACCTTAGATAAAAATATGGCAACTCTGGGAGTATTAATCAGTTGAGGTAACACCACAACAAGATCATTCTTAAAGGCACACAAAGGAGTAGACATTGTTTGGCTTAGGTAGCAATAGTATATGTAATTCCCCAATTATGTGAGTATTAAGTGTATTGATTATATGTGAAATCACGATAGGAGACACGACATTGCTTAAACCTCTCATCATCTATGCAAATGAAATACCTCTTGGTTTTTCTTTTTCACGCTATCCAAAAGAAAGGTAATCAAGTCCAAAAAGATGATGTCATTTTTGTCCAATAAGGGTAATAATTGTCTCGATGGATGTGAATATATTCCCTAGATGAGTTTCCCTTAGGACTAAAGGAAAATGTTGAAACATGTCAATTACCATATGCTCACTATTTAAATTCAACATGATACAGTACTTCACATTAGCCATAAGTATACTAACTCCCTTAGCAAACAAGAGGATGGATTTGTCAGTGAGAAATGCAAATGATCATATAATTAATGGAAAGATATCCAGCATTATTTCATTACCATAAAGAGTATCAAGTTCCATAATACAGAATATTTCGCTAAGATAAGAAGCAAGTGCTATTTGTATAACAATATCTGGATGTTTTAATAGCTCATCGAAGACCAATGCGGTGATAAGGGTAGACAGAGGTATGATCATGAAAATAGTAGATGATTCGTTCACTTGTGAGAGCAAATCCTCCGTTTGTTCAAATAAAGATAGGATTTCATTAAAAGAGAACAATGGTTTTTTTTTTTTTTTTTTTCAATAATTGAACTCCTAAACTTTGATAGTGCCATAACCTTTTTTAATATATGAAAATAATATAAGCATAAATAGTTTTTTAATATATTAATATAAACAAGCCAAAAAACCTAAATAAAAGCAAGAATTTGCAATACAAAAGAAATTGATACCTAACGAGACTCACAAGAGCCAAACAGTTTCCAATTCATTGTTTGCAAGTTGGCCCAACTACGATGAAAGAGCACAAAGTACGGTAGACCACTCCAATTGAATTCTTCTAAGGGTTGATTAAATCACAGGAAAACAGATCATAGATACTACAACTATAATCAATAATTTTAAAAGTTTCAAATAAAAACCTCAAGCCAATTTACAAATCTGATGAGCCAACCTGCTTCTCTCATACAAGTATACAACACTATTCAATATGGGATTTTGGAATTGACGTTAAAGCTGGAGAATCACTCAAGGTTCAACTGTAATTGGGCTTTTTTTGGTGATACGACCGCAATAGGGACTCCGATGGAGGTGTACGACAGCAAGTGGTTGGGCAATGGTTGCATAAGGTGGCAATGGGAAATTACGCTGTAGAAAAAGGGACAATTGATTGAAGTCTTTGGTTCTACGTAGAAGGCAAAACAAGGGTTTAGTTTACAAGAGACGATCGGGTTTGGGATGGTGGAGAGGCGAAGGAGATAATGGATCTATACGTTGTCGGCATTGGATGGTTGGTTGATCAGTGAGGATGGGTGAGAAATATGTGTTGGTTGAATGCACTGGTGGTAGAAGATAAGGCGAACAATGGGATGTGACGATGACACGTGATGGTGGTGGCAATAGGTTGATCCGGTGGGTGGCGATAGGGTGAACTGCCTTGAAGATGAAGGTAGTGGCAGAACTTTGAGGTAGTAGGAATGGCAAAATGGCTGCTCGAGCCGGCCGTGGCTCGGCTCGAAAAAGCTTGAGCCGGCCCGTCTTACGAGCCATTTCAGCCCTGACCAGCCGAGCTCGTTAAAAAAAATTGAAAAGAAAAAAATAAAGCATACAACTGTCTGCATGCTGCAACTATTTGCAGGCAACTACCTGTTTAACACGAGAAAAAAAAAAACGAGTCCGCTCAACTCGGGCCCGATTGCCCGCTAAGGCTCTAGCTGAAAGCTCGGGTCGAGCCTCAATTTTTTGGCCAAACTTTTGCTTGACTCGGTTCAGCTCGGGCCAAAAAAAGCTCAAACCTCTTTTGATTGAGCCGAGCCCGAGCTTCGATTTTCGGCTCGTTGACATGGCTAGTAGGTAGTGATCTTCTAACACAGTAGAAAAATGAGTCATGAGATCGATCGATGTTAGAGAAGGTTGCCGATGGTGGAACTGGGCAATTTGGTAGTCAGTGGTGGAGTCGAAGGGTCTAGTTGTTGGGGCTATTGGAGGCAGAGGCTTGGAATTGAGTGACTACTGTTGGTGGAGACAGTAAGCAATGCTTTGCTGTTTATGGTGGTTGTGTGGAGATGCCAACCAGATTTGTAGTGGCTGTTGTGTGAACAAGTGGAGGAGTCAATGACCGGAGAAGATAGCGATCGGCTATAATGTTGAATGGTGGATGAGTAAGTTAAGTTTGAGATGTGATAGCTTTCAATGATGTCTGCTAATGACGAAATTTAATGCAACAGTCGATGGGCGGTGTAGGGTGCTGATTGGGGTTTGGCGACAACATGTTTGCTTAGAGTTTAGAGATGAAGGGATGTAGAAAGGTAGCGGGCATTTGGGTTGGATTTATGGGTATGGGTAATCTTGCGGTTTTTTTTTTTTTTGCTGGTTTGTAATGTGTGGATTGGTAGGCTTGGTTAATGGGTTAAGGGTTTTAGTGGGATTGGTTGGATGGATGATATTGAGTTCAACTGGGTATGAGAGTTTTGTTTGCATTCAGTAGGCTAATGGTTTTTGGGCTTTAGGTTTTTTTTGTTGGGGTATTTGAGGGGTAGGTTGGATCAGCGTTGGGTATTAGCCAATGTGTAGGTTTGTTTGAATTGGTATGGGCTAGTATCTTGGAGTAAAATGGATTGTAGGTTTGGTGGAATAGTTGCTTTTTTTTTTGGATTGTTGATGTGGATTTGAACAGTTGTAGAAAACTTTATGACCAGCTGTAAAAATGAAAATAGAGACCTTTTTTTCGATTTTTTTCTTTTTCGAAACTGAAAACACAGAGAATGAACTATGTATTTCAACTGCTTTTTTTAAAAAAAAAAAAAAACTAAAACTAAAGCATAAAAAAGAAAAGAAAACTTGAACAACTTCTGCTGGCTGATTTTTCTGTCCTTTGGATTTGTGTATGTGAGGGTTAGTGCCGGTGGCAGTGGCTGGTTGAGGGTGAAAAGATCGGCTTTGAAAACGAGATTAGTTTGGCCAAAGGAAAAGAACTTGCTTCAACACCAAATTGATGCAGGAAGGTACAAATTTGACAACAAACAAGAAAATGAACAAGAAACAAAGGGGATCAAAGAAGAGAAAATTTGAGGGCAAAGACGAAATCAATTTTATCGATATAATAAAGGGTGTACATTACCATGAATAAGCCCTCTATATATAAAGCAACTGATCTAAAATTAAAAGAATCTCTACTAAAATAGAACTTTATCAATATATTCAAACTAAACTAATCTAATCTAATCTAAACACTCATAATTTGAATTAAACTCTTTATCTTAAAATCCTATCTAAAATATATCTCTATCTCCATCAAATAGACAATGCAAACTGAATATTTCAATGCAAGGCCAAGCTTAACAGTCAGGTTGATTGAACAAAGAATGACGAAGAGACATTAAAAATGCACCCACAATACTATAATTACTTAATCCTCATAGAAAAGATGCACTCTCTGGTAAAGAAAATTTTCCTCTATTAAAACAATAAAAATTTGTCTGAAATATCAATTACCATGACGAACAGCTAGACCCCAATATCTTGCAAGCCAACATCTTTTAAGGACAACTTCTTCCTGCATTGTGAATATGTTACAAAAGCAACTCCAAATGATTTTAGCAATAGTTTTAGAAACAATAACAATAACGATAATAATGTACTCTTAATGCAACAATAGCTGCACACCATTTCATGTTGGGTCAAAACCATCCTATGCGTCATATTGCGCAGAGCTTTAACTTCAGACTCAGTTCCCCGTAGCTGATTAACAGCAGTTGCAGCCTCATCTTTTGCAATCTAATTTAGTACAAATGAAAAACATTAAAAGCAGAGGGAAAATCCCTCAAATAAAAAAAAAAAAAAAAACAAAGTAGAGGGAAAGAAAATTGGTGTACATGAAAGGTAGTCTTTTTTACCTTAACCTCAGATCGCAAGGATGCCAGTTCCACATCTATCCCATCTTTTGGCAGCTTTGCTTCTTTAAGCGCAGCCTATTAACAGTTCTATTGTAAGAAAATGGATAAAGCACAAACTCATACTATGTAATATGTGTACCAGTATCCATGCTGCAAATCACTTACTCTCAGGTTTTTTACATTTAATTTTCCCTCCTTTTCTCTTATTTTGAGTACTCAATGATTATATCTAGCCAAAATAAAGTAACCTGTTTGGCCAACCCAAAGATCACGAATTACCTCTCTTTGCCTCAATGCAGCTTCCTTCCTGCAAATTTGTGATATGAGATTTCATCATGCAATGATCAGAAAATTAGGAGGCATATGAATGCATTTGTGGCCATTATTATACCTGCTCAAAAGTTTAGCTTCCAAAGATACTCCTTCTCCAAGTGCAGCTACCTGAAGCATAATTGGTAGCCAAGTTGAGTTAAGTTCAAAACAAATCCCATTAATTGGTTGCAGACCAATTATTTTTATTAATTGCAAATCAATCTGATCCACAAATCTAAAAGCAGGAAGTATGTGTTCATTGATTTGTTCGCCCAGCACTCATTAACCTTGCTACTATTTATTTAACAAGAGAAAAGAGGTGCGCTTTGTAATGATGTAAGCAAAATCATGTAGCAAATAAGTTGCTCTACTGTACAATAACCTACTAAGATTGACCAAGGGCTGAAAACGTATAGAACATTGTAGTAAATGCATGGACATCAATAATGTAAAATCATGAGGAAAAGGAAATCATCTACGTTCTTGAAAATGGAATATATTACAATTGCATATCAAGGGAATGGCATGAGCCAAAGTATTGGAATTGCAGCTAAAGGAAGATAATTAGTATAAAAGCTTGAGAATTTCCAGTTAGAAACCAAGGAACCCCTTAACTTGATAATCAGGCAAACAAAATGATAGAAGAAAAACCTGTCTCTCAAGCTCCCTAACTCTAGCTTCAGCTTCCTCACAACTGTCCTCTGCAATTCTGAGCTGTAAAACACATATGACTCACTGTTTAAGATGCCACCAATGATTTTTATAGTACACAACTGGAGTGAAGGAAGACTTGAAGAGCACAATACAAGAAATAAGAAGGATCTAAACCTTTTCTTGAAAACTCTCATTTTCTTCTTGTAGCATATCAAGCTGCCCAATAAGCAGATATTAGACTGATAAACGACGAGCAGAAAACAAACTCCTCTCAAGAGCAGGAAATTAACTGCATTATATACAGAACACTGGTACATTTTTATTTATTTTTTTGCTATATAAATGACATACTTCATCACGAAGGGCAGAAGACGCACGCTCATCTCCGGTATCTTTTAAGTTTAATTGTGCCAAATCTGGTGAGAACCTGCAGTTCACATTGGTATGTGTACTAACATGAAATGAACCAAATGAAATTGCAATTATATGTTGCTCTATTCATGAAGATAGCAATACTATCCAACCATTGACACACGGATAAGTATTCACCATACAGGGAAGCTTACACTTCTATACAGAGAAGCTCTTTGACTGCTCAAATTTGCATGTGAATGGAATTACGGGAGGACATATCCCCCAATGTACAAGGGATGCAAGGCTTCAACCAAATAAATATCTATACATTATTCCCACATGATGACAGTTTTTACAGTGGTTAGAAATTCTAAAAAGAAAATGTTTTGTTAAAAAAAGTAGTAGTGCCTGATGATTCATGGGAAGTTGAAAATAATTAGTTTCTGAAACAGCTGAAGGACAGAGTTCGTACTTTTTCTCTCTTTGTCTGTTGCTAAGAGGATCAATTGGTGGTATAGGCATCGGAGTCTTAAGCGATGGTCTACTGGGTGGCAGTGAAGGCACTGTGCGAATTGACATGGATGGCCTTCCAGATGATGTTGAGCGAGCTGGTGGAGCTTCATCCAATAAGTTTTGAGTGACCTGATCAAAATAAGAAAGGAAAACAAAAGGAAGCCCCGATATTCCTCAGAACACATCATACAAAAATCTAGATTCATTTATGGAAATCAGAAGATGAGATGCGCACAGTTACATACATACATTTAGAATTCCATATCTCAACACAAAAGTTATTTCATAATCCTAAGTGAATAAGAAAATTAATCAAAAGCCACAGTCAAAGTTCATTTACATTTCTTGCCTTGTATTATAATAAATACAATTTGCTGAAGAAAAAAAAAAAAAGAAAAATCTTCCACTTTTTGTATCATGTGCACAAAATACAAACTATAAACATATTGATGCCAAAAAGATCAGCCGGTGAATTCAAGCGGCATGATTAGCATTTCAAATATCCACTTCAATACATAGCTTAAAACAAAATGCGCTGTTGAAACTTTAAAATCCAGACTTACGAATTAAAATCATTGTCGGGAATTTTACTATCATTTACAGAAAATCCTCAAAATCAGTTCTAAATTTACAGTAGAAGTAAAAGTAAAATTAAAAATTACCTCATCCGAAGAAGATCTACTGATCTTAGGAGACGGAACCACAGGCCTGCTGCTACTATTACTGTTATTGTTAACGCCGTTAGTTTTGACGGGCCTGGAGAAGGAGAGAGGAAGAGGAGGATTGAATCGGAGTCCTAAGTCATCTTCATTGTCTCCGTCATCATCGTCGTCGTTGTCGGCGGCAGCTTGGGAAGCCATGACCTGAGCGAGCCGCTGAGCGGCGGCTTTAGCGGCATAGTTCTGAGTTCGCTTAATGTTGGAAATGCCGCTCACCGATGAAGACCGACCGTGGTTTCCACGCGCCGGCGACGACGCCCCGGACTCGCTGCTCCACTGGCGGACGTACGGGTACGGCGGATTCTCATCCCTCTTTTTCTCCATATTATAGTTTTATCAGAAATTAAAAATATTAAAAAAGAAAATGTGAGTTGAAAATGAGGAGAAATTTCGTCTAGATCTTCGTGTCAATGGCAATGTTTCTCGGGCTTCAGGGCTTGACGGGGATATGCAGATATTATCGTAAGCTATGCACAGTAGTTGTTGATTGTTTTACTTTTTGTTAGTCTTAACTATAATATTTGAGCCAATGCATTCAATTTGACTGTAATCTAAAATAATAATTTAAATTTTTAAAAGAAGGATTATAAAATGGATGAAATACAGGAGACAAAAATGTGGTGTTGATAATGTTGGATTGATAGTATCCCTTCATCTCTATGCAGGGCCGTACCTGTGTTTTGTGGGGCCTGAGACGAACTTCAAAATTTGGGCCTCTAAGTCATAGCAGACAATTCACTTTTTCTTTTAAAAGAGTCTTACGGAACTAAATTTGTTAACTTAAATTCAATAATAAAGCAAAAAATAAAGATAAAATATTTAAAATATTTATTTTGCAATCAAATAACAACCAACTGGAGTAAAAAAATTAGCCATTTTCCGTGATAATGCTCTCTCGTAACGGTGGCAATAGTCATTCCACTTCCTCCACTGTTGCTCCTGCCTCCATGGCCACAGCCACAAACACAAACAATGACAATATAACACTATAAAATCTTCTTCTCCTCCTATTACTATTGCTTCTCTAGCCGAAAATCCCTTTTTTTTTTT
>CAIGRF010046825.1:16354-30901 GCA_903798235.1 Fraxinus ornus | reverse complement strand
CAAGCAGCCAACCCATTTTGGTTAAAAGATTTCCATTTTACAGTGAACTCACTATTGATGCTAGAACACGATTTCTAGCATCAACAGGAAACTCACGAGCTGCAGCCTAAACCAAATCCACCATCACCAATTTCTAACACCACACAAGCTGCAATCCACCACCCAAATCAACACTGCAGCTAAACACACAAACTCCAGCCACCCAATTTCGAAGCACCGTTTACGAACAACATCTCAGCCGACACCATTCGAATCCACCATTTCATGTCCACCATAATTTGACACACACACACATACACACACCATCCTACAGTCTAGGGACCACCACGCCCCACCACCATCTCCAAACACCACCACCGCAGCTGCCACCTAAGCAGCCACAAAACAACCCCAAAAAATGACAGCCACTACGCCCAAAATCACCAATCAACAGCCACACAAAACCAAGAAATACAAGACCCATAACTTACCTCATCCTCCGACACATTTCCAGCTCGATTGCCACCAAGAAACCCAAGAATCCGAGCCTCCAAGCATCGGTTACCTTTGACCTGTACGCCAAAAAAAACCTAGCCGCCTGTACCTTGCATCCGGCGCCACCATACGACGGTGGCGCCGACACTGCGAATTAGAGGAAGGGGCAAAGTGCCCCTTTCCGTCGCGACTTCTCTCTTTCTCTCCTCTGTAGATTACGAGAATGGGAAAGAGAGAGAGAGAGTGATGATAGATATTTTGTTAATTTTTGATTTTGGAAATTTACCCCTTTAGCCCCCAAGTTTTAAAAGTTATTATTTCAGTCCCTAAAGTTTCAGTTATTTATAAATCAGTCCCTAGAGTCCCCTTCCCCACAGTTAGCCACTATTTTCGAAAAAGTCTATTTCAGTCCCTAAACTTTTCAATTTCAGTTTCAATAAATTTCCAATTGAGTCTCTAAATTTTATTTTATCATTTTAAAACTTTAAAATTTCGAAATGCTAATTCAATACTTATTTCTTATTTTGGCTAGATGAAACATACAAACGATTAAGAGCTTGAGGTTACTTCCCGCTCCACTTCATATGTAACTCGGGTTAAATTGAGGTAGACTCGCCCCCATTAATTAGTTTAAATTATAATTGCATGTATTATGTGACTTTACGTGATTTATATGCTTTAATGCATAAAATGAGAATATCTCTTATGAGATAAATGATGTTGTTATGATTGTCNGTTTTAAAAAAAATGAGCCTACGATGATGATAATGTCACTGTATATATATTGCATAATTATGTATTTAATTATTCTGTAAATTATTTATCGACGATGAGTCTACTGAGTATTTCTTTGAAATACTCTTTCCGTTATTTTAACCACATTTGCAGATTTCGAAGACGGTCGAGTTTGACAGGCAGTGGTGGCACGATTTAATAGATGAAGTTATTTAAATTTTAAAATTTTCGCATTATGAATATTATTAACTTAATTTTTGTTATTCCCGTTATTTCGATCTTGAGTTTTGAAGTTTAAACGATTATCCTAAGTTAATCAAATGAATTTTGTTGCCAATGAGGTTTACCATTATAATTGTAATGTTTAAAAGTTAGTTATTTTCGTAAATCTTTTTATTAAATTCAAGACATATGAGGATGACGTGGCACTCCGAGTTCACGGAAATCGGGGTGTTACACAAAGCAAGGGCATTAAATCAACACTAGAATGATCACGGAGAAACCCAACTGAGAAAAAATCTAGGTACTTTCCTAGTCAATCCACTATAAACAATTTTAACAACTTACAGTCTATCACACTAGATGACCCGTACTATCTGATCTCTCGACTACAATCCTTATATCTCTTCCTAGATTCTGCGCTCCTCTGTACCAATCTTTAGCTGCTGTTGCTGAAACTCTTTGTCGAATCTGCTACCCTGCAGCACTCCTAGCCTTGTGAAATCGTCTATCTACTATGGATCAACGAAGAACACCTTATTTTTCACAGACTGGAACTTCAGTCAACTTCCCTCGATCTTCAGAACTCTGACCAGATGTAGAGGAAAGACAGTATATCATTTTGATTATTGGAACAATGTTTTTCTCACCAAAATAATCAAAATAGACGAAGGTTGAAAGATAGAATAGAATGAATCTCCTACAGATGAAGCTCTCTCAATGTTCAACTTCGTAAATTTTCATACAGATGTGTTTTGGTATATATAGGTAGGTTAGGAAACGAATGTGCCGGATAAAAAGCATTTAAATTGCGAATTAAAGATTTTCCCGGATAACTACGTCGCTCGAACGATGGTCAAGCGACGATATTTCTATTTTTGTAGCTCGAGCCAAACCTTAGTGACAGTCTAGCGAAAATTCACGCTGTTTTTCCTCATTTTACCATTCTCGAACCTTAGACCTAATGACCATATTTTCAACTATTTTCACATTACTCATTGCATTTTTAAACATAGTACAATTTAGTCCTTTTGTTTACAGAATTGCCAATTACAAAACATCTAAAACCTAACAAAAAGGAATGACGTCGAGGTCAAAGTGATGTCAATAACGGTATTACTTGTGTTGCTCTTCATGATAAGAACACTTGTGTGTCTCATTGAGTAGGTATTTATGTGCATACATCTACATTATTCATGATATCTATATATTCATGCTTGCACAACCATTCATTATATTTTAGGAGTTTCTTTTTTATATTTTTCCTCTATTATAACAAAAATGAAAAAGAGAAAGGATTTTTGATTATTAATATTTTTGGACATGTTATTTTGTGATCAAGTACTATTAAAGTTCGTGTACGTAAATTAAATTTTCATAATTTGTTTAGAACTTATTTGGAGTACTTGGTATATGTCATTACATGTATCATATGCACTGCACACATTAAACTCTTGTGAGTGGGTTTTGACTGTATGTTTGAGACTTGGGATGACGATCATCTGTGTGGTGAATTGACTTTGAATATGCAATGACTTTATCTAGTTGACCTAAGCTCTTGTATATTCCCTATAAAAGAAAAAGATGTTAGTGATTCAAAATTTGATATATATAAAAAAGGTGACACATATTATACTTGTCTTCGTATCCATCTTAATTTGAGCAATAAAGTTTGTGGGGTATCTTAAAACCTGGTGCCTTATGGAAATCTATCTTGAAGTCACTGGCCTAAAGTTCGTTGTAGGGGCCATTAAGTTGTTTAATGAGAAAAAAGTTATTTATGTGCTTATTGAAAGGAAGATAAAGAAAATTTATAGAATGAAAAAAATTAATATGAGCTTTTTATTTAAGGTCCTAGTAATACATGATTTGACTTCATAATTTGAAGAATATATTCATTCACCAGCGATTCTTTGTATGTCTTTTCTCATTGGCTTGAGGTTTTGAGACTTGCTTACATGAGTTTAATGACACTTTTCACACATTAATAGTTTATACAATTTACCCATTCACATTTAAAATAAGTTATGTGGAAAAAAATTGTTGTTTGTAATTATATTGGTACAAGTAAATAACTATTCATGATATTATTTTTTTTAAAAAAAAAAAGTACAAAAGAAAAACAGTTGTCTCAGAAGAAAAAGAACTTTTTATCTCCCATCACAAATTTTGCAAAAAAAATTGCATATTTTTCTATGTGCATATTTTTTTAGCTCTTTCATCTCCATGCTATTCATGATTAAATTACTTATTTTTCTCTATTATTCATAATAAAAAGGGGAAGAGAGTATTTATTTCTAGAGAGTTGGGTAGTATATGAGTTAGGGGGAGAAATTGATATTTTTT
Source organism: Fraxinus ornus (assembly GCA_903798235.1). Taxonomy (NCBI): domain Eukaryota; kingdom Viridiplantae; phylum Streptophyta; class Magnoliopsida; order Lamiales; family Oleaceae; genus Fraxinus; species Fraxinus ornus. The sequence goes on along the minus strand of CAIGRF010046825.1, from coordinate 27,127 downwards.
TAGGGGGAGTCAGAGAAAGTCTTTGACTGATTTTCACTTGGAATTTTAATATTGATATTGTGTTTTATGTTTTGTCAATATTGATATTAAATTTCTATATATTATTTCAAAGTTATTATACAAAATATTACATGCTTTGGTGTTACGCGTATTTTACTTATATTTTTTATATAACTTAATTATATATTTTTTAATTGTCAGTTTCCTCTTACTTTTCACGTAATATTGTGGTTTCCATGTGTTTAAATAAATAGGTTGACAAAGTATTGAAGAAAATTTTGGAAAGTTGATTTTTGGCTAGTTTTGGACTTTTGGCTTTAAAATAAATGATTTTGTCACGGAATGCCAAAATAAGAGATTGTTAAATCCAAACTATATAATTGACAATTTCTAAATTTGTAATTGACAATTTCCTTAATCAAAATCATGTCCTAATTGAATTGTATTAGGAGTTTATCAAGTTGTAATCAAAGTCAAAATATGAGTTATTTAGTCCTAATTATAGTAAAAAGAGTTGGGATTAGTAGTATAGGTCTTGAAGGAGTCCAAGAAAAATATGATAATTTGAATACAATTAGAAGTCAAAGAAGTTTAAATGTGTTGCAAAGAAGTGTAAATATGTTGCATAAATAATGCTCTCAACCACAAGTTTCTGAAAGATTATTGATTCAAAGAGAATGAAAGAAAAAACCAAGGAACCGAACTCACCGGATCTGCACTCAGCTTACCGGCTTTTTACACAACTTACCGGATTTGTGTTCAGCTTACCGATTTTTGCAATGTTCTATTTTTAGAGTAAAAAATGAAGGAAAAAAGGAACCACTTTTGGCTGTGCTTCTTGCTGAACATATATGAACTTTTACAATATGGTTTAAGTATAAAATGTCATCCATAATTCACCTACTACAAGACTACATACTTGATAACTTTATCACCATACCTTACATAGTTTATAACTCAAAATATAATACCAAACATGTATTAGAAAAATCAGAAAATGATGCTAACAAAAGGTAGGTAAGTTGACACCCAAAATATCATGCTACTTCAACATTCCTCCTTGACATTTTTGCTGGAAACACCAAGAAGATCTCTTAGTGTTTCAAACTTTCCTATCCCTAATGGCTTGGTTAGAATATCAGTTTGTTGTTCATCAGACCTGCAATGTACCAATTCAATTTTCTTCCTTTCTTGTGTCTCCCTGATTGAATGGTATTTAATCTTGATGTGCTTGGTCCTATCATGGAACACAGGGTTCCTAACCATTGCTGCTGCACTCTGATTCTCACAAAATATGGTTTCATTTGGTTTATGCTTCAAATCCTCTAGCACTTTTTTAAACAAACAGCTTGGTTAGTAGCTTCAGATGCAGCAATGTATTCAGCTTCTGCAGCCGACTGAGCTACAGTTTTTTGCTTTGACGAATTCCAGCAAATGATGCTTGAACCCATGTAGAATATATACCCTGAAGTACTCTTCATATCATCTGAAATTCTAGCCTAATCGCGTCTGTATAACCAGTTAATTTCCAGATTTCAGACCTCCTAAACCAGATTCCAAGGTTCTCTGTTCCTTCAACATATCTAAGGACTCTTTTAGCTGCTTGAAAATGTAGTTCACTAGGCTCTTCTCTGAATCTGGAAAGGATATTAGAAGCATAAGTCTGGTTTGGTCTGGTTGCTGTAAGATAAAATAGGCTGCCAACAATACTTCTATACACCTTTGCATCAATTTTCTCAACATCATCATCCTTTAGCAGATTTAGATTCTGAACTAATGGAGTTACTACTGGTTCACAATTCTCCATGCTAAACTTCTTCAAGATTTCCTTAGCATACTTCTTTTGGTATATGAAGATCCCTTCATCAGATTGGTTGATCTCCATTCCTAGAAAATACTGCATCTCTCCCAAGTCTGTCATCTCAAATGCTTTCTTTAAATCGGCCATCACTCCTTCAATCAATGCAAAGGTGCTTCCTGTAATCGGAAAATCATTTATATATAATGATATGATTACCGATCTTTTTCCTCCTCCTTTACATAAAGAGTCTGTTCATTTACACTTTTAGCAAAGCCAAGACAGGTTAAATGCTAGTCAATCCTACTGTACCAAGGCCTTGGAGCTTGCTATAATCCATATAAAGCCTTCTTTAGAAGATAAACTTTATCCTCCATTCCATCAGTTGCAAATCCTTCAGGCTGTTCAATGAAGATTTGAATGTTGATTTCACATCTAACTAATAGATTTTCCACCCTTTTGAGCTGCCATTGCCATCAGCAACCTGATTGTTTCATACCTTGCAATTGGAGCAAAGGTATCTGTGAAATCTACTCCAAATTGTTGTGCATACCCTTTGACAACTAGCTTTGCTTTCAGCTTGTTAACCGATCCATCAGGGTTCAATTTTATTTTGTACACCTATTTAACCCCAATCACTTGCTTATTCTGAGATCTCTCTGTCAGTTCCTAGGTGTCATTCTTCTCTATCATCCTGATTTCCTCCTCCATTGCAGCCATCCACTTAGATGACTTAGAAGTTTCAACAAAACTTGTTGGTTCTACAATTGCAACATTATATCTACCATAGACATCTGGTAGAGGTCTCATTTTCACCCTGCCTTCATCCGTTTCAGAATCATCATCATTGTCACGAGGTTGGAACTCATCCTCATCACTTTCTTCATCTCTGTTCTGAGAATCACATTGCTGATTTTTTCTTTAACTACAGAGTTAGCATCCCAGTTCTAAATAGCATTCTCATCCACCTTGATGTCTCTGCTAGAGATTACCTTTCTTGATTGACGGTTGAACACCCTATAACCTTTGGTATTGTTGCAATAGCCAACAACTATTCCAACTTCAGCTTTATCACTGAGTTTGTCCCTCTTTGCATCAGGAACATGAGTGTAACACACACTCCCAAACACCTTTAAATGTGAGACTTCAGGTTTAGCATCATACCAAGCCTCATATGGTGTCTTTCTCTCCAAGGATTTTGTTGGCAAACGATTGAGAAGATAGACTGCCGTATTAACTGCCTCTGCCTAGAATTTTTTGGGAATTTTATTCTCAATCAACAAGTACCTGGCCATCTCCATTACTGTCCTATTTTCCTTTCACTCACACCATTTTGTTGAGGGAAATAAGGAATGGTTAATTGATGCTTAACTCCTTCACCCTTACAGAAATCATCAAACTGCTTGCAGCTGTACTCAAAAGCATTATTAGTTCTTATGGCCTTTATATTACATCCACTTTCATTCTCTACCATGTTTTTGAATGTTTGGGATATAGCTGCAACCTCAGACTTAGCCTTTAAAATGTAAACCCAACATATTCTAGAGAAATCATCAATATAAATGATGAAGTACCTGTTTCCAATTATTGTAGTGGTCTTCATTGGTCTACAGATATCTGAATGCACTAATTCAAGCTTAGTTGTAGCTCTCCTTGACTGATTTTTTGGAAATGGTAGCCCAATCTCAAGTTGGCAAACATCACACACATACAATTCATCCTTGATTTCAGACAAATTTTCAGATAAACCGAACTCATTTAATTGCCTCAATGAATTGTAACTAATATGGCCAAGACATTTATGCCATAAAGTAGAATTATCCAAGATAAGAGTTAGTTCTTGTGTGGTGATGTTTTTCCAATTAATAGGAAAATCTCTGTTCTTCATTTCAAGTGTCATCACTTCACTTCCATTTTTGTCTAGTATAGTGCAAGCATTGTCTTTAAAGATAAGTGTTTGGTTCTTTTCAAGCAATTGCCCAACACTAACTAAATTTTAGTCAATCTCAGGCACATAAAGAACATCAGCAATATGTTTCATACCTGCAGATGTGTGCACTTCAATTACACCAATCCCCTTCACATCAACATAGTCTCCATTGCCAACATTCACCTTAGATGAGTAAGCTTTGTTCAATTCAACAAAGATACTTGAGTTTGCTGTCATGTAGTGTGTACAACCACTATCTAGTAGCCATTTACCTCATTTGTCATTGGCATGAATAGCAGTAAAAAGGTATTTTTCCTGCAGATTTTGCTGGTCCTCAGCAACCTGTGCTTGCTGCTGTGTTTCCTTCCCTCTTCTGGTTTTACACACTTTTTTCACATGGCCAAACTGTTTGTAACTCCTAAACGGAACACCAGGCCTATACCAACACCATTTTGGAGAATGGCTCTTCATTTTACAATGAAGATAAGGTGCGAATTTATCCTCCTTGCTGCCCATTTTACTGCCTTCAGATTCCTTCTTTTCTGTTTGAACCTTCTTCATTCTAAGGCTCGTTTGAGCTTTGTACTTTCCTCTAACAAACAAGGCACCTTCAATTTGTTCTTCTTGTTTTATTAACCTTCTTTGCTCTGTTGCTTGAAGGGAATTGACTAGTTCAGCCAAGGTAATTGATGACAGATCTCTTGAATCCTCAAGTGATGAAATTTTGGCCTCAAACTTCTCGGATAGGCTGATCAATACCTTTTCCACCACTCTTTTATTTGGAACATCATCTCCCAATAGCTTAATTTGATTTACAACCTTCATCAACCTGTCTGTAAAGTCTTTAACCACATCATTTTCTTTTATTTTCAAGGTCTCAAACTCCCTTCTTAGATTGAGTACCTGCATTTGTCTAGTTCTTTCATTTCCTTGGAATTCCTCCTTAAGTATATCCCAGGCTTCCTTTGTCGTTTCAAAAGTCATTATCCTTGTGAAAATGGCATCTGATATTGCTGACTGAATGCAGGAGAGAGCCTTGAACTTCTTGGTAACATCTTTACTATGTTGTTTGATTTGAGCAACCGTGGGGTTAGCTCTCAATGGTGGAGGTTCTATGCCTGTCTCAGTTATCTCTCAAAGGTCGTAAGCTTTGAGATAGGCTTTCATCTTTGCAGCCCAGAAGTTGTAATTTTCTCCATTGAAGGCTGATGGTAGTGGTGCTGAGAAACCTGCTGATGCCATCCTCTTTTTCTGTCAACTCTGTTTTCTTCTGCTGATGGTTTCCTTTTTTGTTACTTCAGTTCTGCTTCCTTCTTTTTGCGATCCCTTTCTAAGAACTAGGGAGCTCTAATATTATGAAAGATTATTGATACAAAGAGAATGAAAGAAAAAATCAAGGAACTGAACTTACCGGATTCGCACTCAGCTTACCGACTTTTTACACAACTTAGTGACTTACCGAATTTGCATTCAGCTTACCGATTTTTAAAATGCTCTGTTTTTAGAGTAAAAAATGAAGGAAAAAAATGAACCACTTTTGCCTGTGCTTCTTGCTGAATATATATAAACTTTTACAATATGGTTTAAGTACAAAATGTCATCCATAATTCACCTACTACAAGACTACATACTAGACAACTTTATCACCATACCTTACATGGTTTATAATTCAAAATATACTACCAAACATGTACTAGAAAAATCAGAAAATGATGATAACAAAAGATAGGTAAGCTGACAGCCAAAATGTTATGCTACTTCAATAGTTTCAACGAATTTTTCACGTAGAAAACATTGGAATCTGGACAAGTATATTTTGAAAGAATTGTAGCCATTTGAGTTAATCTCTAATACATTTTGAATCACCTCAATTGGAGATCAGAAGAGAAAGTTATGATAAAATATTGACGACTCTCCGAAGATGCTCGTTGGCCGCCCATATGGCACTCGAGCAAAGGTTTAATTCCAGCAACACCCAATTGCTTTAACCTTGATTTTTCTTCACTTTTTTTCATTCCAAACACTTTAACCTATATATATATATATATCCTATCCTATGAACGTCTTAAAGTGTGTTGAATAAGATTTATTCCATAGAAAACAATTCTTTGATGATCCAAAACTTCTATTGATTTCAAGATTCAACCACCCCATATTACTGATCCATAAATTCTTTTAGGACTTATTTTGTTGATCAAGCTATATTGTTACACATTAAACCATAGATCAAAACACACAAGATCTTTTGATAATAAACCAAATCACCTAATCCACTGGAAATAAATAATACCAAGGACCTAGTGCAGAAACACGCAATCTAAGCTAAGGTAATACACTAGGGGTCGGGAGCTGGTGTGAGGAGCACATAGTCTAAGTGGGCTAAGGTAATACACCAGGAGTCGAGATTTGGTACGAGAAGCATACAGTCAATAAGATCAAAGGTGGCTATAGGAAAATAGGGTCAGAGGGGACTAAGGGTTAATCTGGTCTGGACCATATTGTAATTTGTTTAGTTTATAGTGGATTAGCGACTGGCAAAGTGCCTGAAGTTTTTGATTATTTGTGAAGGGTTTTCTTTGTGACCATATTGATGTTATAAACTGCTTTTCAATTTATAAATTGTGATATTCAAATTATTGACAAATTGACTTGTTTGATATAATTATCTAGAAACAATTAAAAGTGACTTGTTACTTTTAATTGTGTAATTTCACACGTTGGGTCTAAATATTCGGCTAATTTAAAAATTTTCGCTTTACATGATTTGAGATGTAGTGTTTGATTGTGTGATTAACGCTTCTTTTAATTCGTTCACACATTGTACTTGAAAGGTTGGTAGAGATTGTTCCCATAATACCCCAAGTGTAAGTCATTAATTTTGACAAGTACATCATATCTCTTCATCTTAAAGTGATGAAGAGCGAAGAGGTATCCCATGATCATGTTAGCTTCACCAATTTCGGGATCCCTTATCTTAATTTTTTTGCTAGCCACTTGCTTATTTGAATTCTCTATAATGAAATCAAGAAAAAAAAAGTATATCGGTGCGAAGAGGTATCCCATGATCATGTTAGCTTCACCAATTTCGGGATCCCTTATCTTAATTTTTTTGCTAGCCACTTGCTTATTTGAATTCTCTATAATGAAATCAAGAAAAAAAAAAGTATATCGGTTGAAAGGAAAAAAAATTTAAATAAAACAAAAATAATTCAATTAAAACTAGAACTAACTAAAAGCTAACTAAATAAGTAGAGTCCTTGGCAACAACGCAAAAAACTTACAAAAACAGCTAATACATAAACGTGAGTCCAAGTATCGACCCCATGAGAACTAAACATTTAATATAGTTTTAGTTAATCATATCTGTAATCGAATAGCAAAATTAGTTGAGTTTTATATTTATAATCTAAACATGTAGCTAATCTAAATATTAAACTAACTGCTTAACGAGAAGCGTTTATGAATACTTATGTAATGACAAATGCTAGGATTTCGAGTCCCCTAACATTCAACAATTTTAATATCACTTTCATTATTTGAGCAACACTTTTTCTTATATGACGATAATGTTCTTGATTTAATTAGTAATATCTCGAGTAGAACTAAATATATCCCCACATACGACCCTAAGATGTTTCTAAGAAGGACGTGAATATGTAATGATGCATTAAATCACAAGAATGTTCATAACATCATGCCAAGTATTAAATGTCAAAATCTGGAATTTAATATCAAAACTTCATAATATATGATTCAACGTTATCATAAAATCTATATAACTAGCCGATAATCAAATGAATAGAAAAAATACAAATTAAATTGATATAACATCACTCACGATTAAATTGTAGAAACAAGATGGAAATAAATCTTGAATTATTGAATCTCTTTAATGACTCCTTGATTCTTCTTCTTACAATTGACGTATGAAATTGTTGTATCAAAGCTTCTATAAAGTTTGAATGAACATATCTTTGTTGATCAAAAGCTTTGTTAGCTAGCTAGGCCTCTTCTTTGTAAGTTATGTAATTTCTACCCAAAGATGAAGACATATTTATAGTTTCCAGAATAGGTCAAAACTCGTGCGTTAATTGCTTTCCAAAATATGTTGAATCAAAATAGGAAAAAAAATGTTTCCCTATTGTACCATGCAATCACTTGGCACAATGCCTTGCAGTCGTATACTTACGTATTTCAACTTGTAGGTAGAAATATTATTGGCCTTGCGATTTCAACCTTAGGGCATGAAATAGCAGGGTCTGTATTTTTGTTTCATGTTCAACCTCGTGTTAGATTAATCTTAACATGCATTAGCATCACATGTAATTCAATCACAATCTAATGTGAACATTAAATCCTAGAATCTTAGAACTCCATGACTCTCACAAAAAACATACAGAAACCATAATATGAGCATTAAGCAAAAGACATATCTTGAGCCATATCAATTGATTAGGTGAACATTAATCACAAGATGGATTACAAATAAATTGCGTTTCTCCCTCTTTCACCCTTTTTGTTTTTCAAACACTATCAATTGTAATAGTATATTCAACACTGTTGGAGAGAGAACCATTTTATTAAGAAGTTAATCTTCTTAATCTAAACACATCCCATAAATGTTTTCAGTTATTAACAATTACATCCTCTCAAATTCATTCAATTTTATTTTAGTATTTAATTATATTTACTTAAACCATAATATTTATTAATTATATTATCAACAACAACAACAACAACAACAATAATAACAACATAATAACTTTATATGGCACATGGGCCAAATAAAGTCTAACATTTTCTGACTTAGTCCATGTGACATTATCTCTCTTTATGGTTCAATAAATAACCTTTAATGTATATAATATAACGTCAAATCTTTCTTTACATTGGTCAAACCATAAAATATTATAACTAAATGAAAACTAATATGAATCATGATGGTCTTATGTCATTGTTTCAATACAATCCCTTCCATGTATTGCAATATTAGTTATTTACGTAACATGATCCGTAAATTGAAATCAATGATGGTCCATCAATAATGTCTTTGTTGGAAACAACTTTCAGTTATATCAATATAATTCATTTATATACTAATAAAGCAAAAATGAATATAAACATGAAAAACAGAACATAAAAGAGCTCAGTGTGTCAAATACATAATCAGCATAAGAAACATAATAAGTATAACATTATATCAATATTGAAAACGATTAATGCCCATTCTTTCGACATGTTCATTAAATACGTTAGTGGCAATCCTTTAGTTAATGGATTTGCAACCATTAAATTGGTACTAATATGCACAATTAACACTCTTCTTTTCTAAATTTCTTCCTTAACGGCAAAGTATTTCAATTCTATATATTTAGTGCTTTTTGAATACTTTTCATTCTTAGAGAAGAAAACTGCCATGGAGTTATCACAATAAATTCTTAGCGTCCAGGCAATACTTTTGAATTCCAAGTCTTGAAATAAAGTTCTGTAGTGTTTCTTTGAAGCATGCCACAAACTCAGCATCCATGGTGGATGCAGCAAAGACGGTCTGCTTCAACTTTTCCATGATATTGTTCTTCCATCTAATAAGAGCAACTACCAAATGTGGATTTCCTAGTATCAACACATCTGGCAAACTTTGAATCTGAATATAAAATCACCTCATGATGAGAAGATCTCCTATAAATGAGCATATAGTTTTTCGTTCCTTGCAAACCTCAATACTTTCTTTACAGCTTTCCATTGATCCATTCTTGGATTAGTTTGGTATTTGACCCAACATCCCAACAACAAAACTGATGTTTGACCTAGTACAAGTCTATGCATAGATCAAACTCTCGACAATCAAAGCATAAGGAATTGCTTCCATTTGTTTCCGTCCCAATTTATTATTTGGACATTGCATGAGATTGAATTTGTCTCCCTTTTGCATTGGAAAGAAACTTGCAGAGCTATTGTCCATTTCGAATCTATCTAAAACTTTATTGATATGCGATTTCCTAATATTCATTTCACATGAGCTGTCCCTCCCATTCATTTTAATATTTTTAGAGAGAAATTTATTGGTCTCATGCAACACTCCAAGAGCATTTGTAGCAGGCAAAATGAAATCAACATATATGACCAAAATTATAAATTTGCTCCTACTGGTCTTCATGTATATTCACCGGTCAACAATGTTTTCTTTAAAACCAAAAGAATTAATGGTACCACTAAACTTAAGATACCATTGATGGGAAGCCTGTTTGAGTACGTATGATGATTTCTTAAGTTTAAATACAATGTGTTCCATTTCTTCTGTTGAAAATCGTTGAGGTTATTCCATGTAAACTTCATTCTCTAAATCTCTATTCAAAAAGGCAATTTTCACATCCATTTGATGTAGCTCTAAATCTTATGAGTAACTAAAACAATAATAATTCTAAAAGAGTCCTCTTTAGACAATGGAGAAAAGGTCTACTTGTAATCAATGCCATATTCTCGAGTAAAGCCTTTAGCAACAATTTTGACCTTCTGTCTTTTGATATTGCCATTTGAGTCGCGTTCGGTCTTAAAGACCCATTTACACTCGGATCTTTTGGAACCAGAAAGTAAATCAACAAGACTCCAAATTTCATTATGTCCCATAGACTTTAACCCTTCTTTCATGGCATCTACCCATTTGGCAGAATTAATACTTTCCATGGCTTGAGAAAATGAAACTAGATCTTTACCAATTCCTAAATCAAAATTTGATTCTTGTAGATATACCACGTAATCATCAGAAATAACAAACTTTCTTTGTCTTTGAGCCTTTCTTAAAGCTATTTTTTATTTAGTGCAGGTGGTAGGATCCGGGATGCGCCAGCAGTTATCAAGAATCCGAAGCATGTTGGAGAGAGATTTGAGCCAAGTCCGAGACCTCAATGAGATGATAAAAGCTATACATTTACATGTTCGAGTAAAGGAGTCCAAAATATCAAAGTTAACATGCCAAGGAATAAGTTTGGTGAAGGGGGCGAGGTCGGAAATCAATTGGATCAACACGAAAGTTATTCATTGGTTT